>APFE030990094.1:40158-78629 GCA_000404065.3 Pinus taeda
GTTTCCTCCTGAGAATTGCAATTGACACAGATTGAGGGGCCATGATAATTTATAATCCTGAGTTTGTCCCATGTAAGAATTTTCTGATGCCCGAGCAACAAGAGGAAGATAGAGACTTTGGGCCATGTGCCTGGGACCCAGATTTTTCCCGAAATGGGATGAAGGGGCAAAGGGTTGGAGCAGATATTTTTGTGAGCCTCTGCGGTGGAGAAGGTTCCTTTGGGCGTGTATCCCCATCTAAGTATGTCCTTGTCCTCGGAGTATCTTATGCTTCGTTGTTGGAGTTCTCTTTCCAGATCCCTCTTAGATTGGTGATCCGCGTTCCTGGTTATCCTGTCACTTTGCTTCCATTGTCTGTAACCTTGATCTATCTCCTGAGTCCAATGTTGCCAGACCTCTTACTGAAGCTGCTCCTCCCCGAGGTGGTTTGGATTTTGGTTGAGAATTCTATTGAGCTTTGGCAATTGGTTCCAGGCATCCGTCCAAAACCGAGTTGTTGTACCATTTCTTACTTCCCAGAATCTATGATTCTAAATCAACAAGAATTGTTGTTTGGCAACATTCCATATGAGTGATTGTTTTGCCATGGGAGTGAATCTGATGAGCTCCTCCTGTGGCCTATGATTGGCGTACTTGGCAGTCCATATGGCTACCCAGGGCTTGCTGGGGAAAGAGATCCATTGCCACCAGATTTTTGCACACATGATGGCATTGCTATGGCTTGGATCCCTCAGTCCAATGCCTCCTTTTTCTTTGGGCATGCAGGTTGTGGTCCATTTTACCAAGGCCCATTTGTGATTTGTGCCTGTAGTTCCCCAGAGAAAGTTACGTTGTAGATCCTTTATTATTTTGATAACCCACTTCAGCACTGCAAGGATTGACAACAAATAAAGCGTCATTGCCTGTAGCATAGCTTTGATAAGCACCACACGACTAGAAATATTCAACGTTCTGTGCGTCCATAAATTGAGGCGAGATTCAAGATTCTCGAGGATTATGTGCTAGGAGGCATGCTTGATGGCCGAGTCAATAAGGGGGGTGCCCAGATATTTGGAGGGAAGAGAGTCTATGGAGAAACCGAAGATACGAGCTATGGCATGTTGAATGATAGGAGGAGTGTGGAAGAAAAAGATCTGAGATTTAGCCTTGTTGATGCTAGTTCCTGAGGCCTAAGAGAAGTAATTCAAAAAGGATTTAAACATAGAGGCTTCCTGAACAGATGGATAACCGAAAAGCATGTTTTCATCAACAAAATGCTGATGTCTTATTGCTAGGGAGCTGTGAATGGATATATCTCTGAGCTTCTGGGTGATGAGGGCATGTTTGATGTGGCGGTCCATGCCTTCCGCCATTAACACAAAGAGGAAAGGGGATAGAGGGTCGCCCTGCCTAATGCCTCTAGAGGGATTGAAAGGATGGGAAGGGATTCCATTTACAAGAATAGAGAAGAAGGATGTGGAGATAAGACTCATGATCCATCGAACCCACATAGGAGAAAAATCAAAAGAATTTAACATTTTTTGAATATATGTCTAACTAAGCTTGTCAAAAGCTTTTGAAAGGTCAAGCTTGAGAATCATACCTACCTATTTAGAGTGCTTGAGGGAGTGTATGATTTCATGCTTTAGGATGATACCATCCAGGCTTTATCTTCCTTCCACATAACCTGATTGTTCCGGTGAGATGAGAAGGGGCAATAGCGGCTTTAACCTATTGGCTTTAACTTTAGAGATCACTTTGTAAATAACATTCCATAGTGTGATTGGGTAGAATTTATCGAGAGTATTGGTTCCCTCCTCTTTTGGGATGAGCGCAAGGAAAGTTGAGTTGAGAGAGGGCAAAAGCCAGTGAAGAATACGTGACGCCTCCACCACTTTCCAGACCTCTTCTTTAATTAGCTCCCAGAAGTAGTGGAAGAAGGTGGTAGCGAAGCCATCTGGGCCAGGGGCTTTGCCTTCCTTTAGCTATTGCATAGCTGCATCCACCTCCTGAGGTAAGATAGGGCAAAGAAGGAGCTCGTTATGTTCTTTTGTGATGATTTTCGACACATTTTACGTGATTTCTTCTATAGCAGGTCGTCTATCTATGAGGGGCTCTTGATGAACTTGCCTGAAGTGTCTTAGGAACTCGTGCTCAATCTCATCATGTGTTTCACTCTTTCCCCTCCTTTCTTCTGAATGAAATAAATAGTGTTGTGCATTCTTCTTTGAACTGTGGTTTGATGGAAGAATTTTGTGTTCCTTTCTCCCTCTTTCAGCCATCTAATCCTAGATTTCTGCTTCCATAATATTTCCTCCTGCTTTCTCCTCTCCTCCAGTTGATTGTGAATGCGTTGTTCCTGTTCCAAGGTCCTTTCACTGTGGCCCCTTGTAATAATTTGTTGCTGGAGGTCTTTCATTTCCTTGTTTAGGTCCTTTTGCGGCTGAAAAATATTTCCAAATGTCTCTTGATTCCAACACTTTATTTGAGATTTGAAATGTTTGAGTTTCTATTGAAACTGAAACATTTTAGGCCCCTCTGGCAGAAGGAAGGTATTCCAGGTAGACCTGATGAAGTCTTTGAATGCGGGGTGGGTGAGCCAAAACCCTTCAAATTGAAAAGGTCGTCTAGTGGCATTGCCTGGTCTTTCCCACTAAAGGGAGATAGGCCAATGATCAGATCCTGAATAAGGGAGAATTGCAGCCGCAATGTTGCCTCCCAAGTGAACCGCATTGTCAGATATGAGGAATCTATCTAGTTTGGAAGTGATTTCAAGCTTCCCAGTCCTACGATTGCTCTATGTGTGCGTGCCATTACAAAATCGCAAGTCAATTAGAGAATTGTTTCGGATGAATTCTTTGAAAAGACCATTTTCCTACTCCATTCTAGCTTTGCCTCCTAGCTTTTCCTCTAGCTTGGTCATCATATTGAAGTGTCCACCAACGTTTCATAGAGGATGAATTCTATTGAGGTTTAAAGCTTCAATCGTATTTAGTAATGCTATTTTATTACCAGCTTCCTGTGGGAAGTAAATGTTGGTGAGATGACCATGGATGTTAGTGCCTATAATGTGAAAGGTGGCCTGAATGATGTGGTGAGATGCATGAAAGTCTAACAATGTTATTGCTTGAGTATTTCAGGCAATGGCTAGCCCACTTGAGGCACCTGAAGCGTCCACTGCAACCAAGTTACTGCCTGGCCATGCTCTGGAGAGAATGTTTCCAAGAATGCTACTATTACCCTTCGCTTCTTGAAGAAAGCAGATCTGTGGCTGTTCCTGCTTTATCACGTTTCTTATTAATCTCATTTTCCCTGGGCTATTGAGCCCTCTTACATTCCATGAAGTAAGCTTCATGATTCACTACTAGTGCTGGGCTTGTAGTACTTTTTCAACTTAGCATACGTGCCTGAGTCAACCAGGATTTTCCTTATTGCAATTATTCGTTGGAGATCCGTTCTTCTTCCATGCTTTTATGAGTCTTTTGGGAGGATGTTTTCGTCCCAATGACTGCCTGGATGAATTCCCAGTTGTTGCTAATGATACGCCCTCGAGATAATGACTTCTAGTGTGCTAAGTTGATGCTCTGTAATCTTGTCATAGTCGTTCTTTTTGCAGGCTAGTTCAAGCTCAAGAATGTTAAGTCCTCCCAAATCAATACTCTCTGGTTCTTCATCCATCTGTTGTACCTGAATATTTTCATTTGGGATTGTAGCTAAGCTTAGGGGTTGTTCGTCTAGGCCGTCAACTTCCATGCCATTTTCTTTTTGGTCTAAACCCTTCCGATCCACCCTAGGACTTCCATTAATAGCTTTGGGGGAATGAGCAGCGGGAGATGAACTAGAAGGAGGTGGGATTGCAGATGATGAAATAGGCGTAGGGTTGGGCATTATGTTCAAGGGCTGATCTTCTGAGGTTTTGGAAAGAATCTCAAAGCTATTGCTCGTAGATAGGAAGGAGGCAACGTTTTGTTGGGGATTTTTCCCTGCAGAATACTTTTTGTGCGATCGTTTGCGGCTAGGTACTTTGGTGAATCCATCTTGGGCCGGCAAGTCCGAGGGATCGGAGGTGTGAGCTTTGGCATTTAACGGGCAGTCCTGGAAGAGATGACCATGAGCATGGCATTTACGACAGCAAAAGGGTACATGTTCATAATCCAAGGGTTGAGTCCATTCATATTCATCATGGAAGAGACTTACTGAGTTGGACAGGGCCTTGTCCATGTGCATGAAGATGCAGATGCAGGCGTAGGATGTATATCTGCATAGCTTCGTCTCTTCCGCCACTTTAATGTATTCCCCCAGCCCATTTCCAATGTCCTTGAGCAGAACTTCATCCCAATATTCTTCCAGAAGCGAGTACATTCTGATCCACACGGGTGTCTAGCTGAGGTCTTCCTTATCCGGGTTGAATCTTGCTACCCATTCCCTTAAATACAATCCTGCTGAGTTGAAAAAATAGGGACCCTCGTCCAAGATTCTATACTTGTCTTCTAGGCATAAGAAGATCATAGTAAAGAACCCTTTCGGTCCTAACTGCAGGGTGACATGACCTTTGGGTTTCCACTTGGCCGAGATCCATCCATGCAGGGCTTTTTCTGTCGGCCAGAATCCGACGAATTTTCCAATGAGTGCATGGTCTGTCATATACTGGATTTGCTCATTGATCTTCTGATTGGGCAGTTCTATCCTTGGCCTTTCAGCTGCTATAGGTTTGCATGTCTTCGAGATTACCTTAGGCGTTTCCTCTTGCTCATCTTTTCCTTCTGGTATCTCATTGCTATTGTCTGACCTGTTGGTGGTTGCATTTGTTTTATCCCGTTGAGGGGACTTTCTTTTGTCCTCCTCTTCTCGCACCGACCCAAAATCTGACAGCCAAGTTTGTTCTCGAGGCATCCGATTGGAGGTGGGGAAGGGCTTTGAGCCCCCACCCCCCTCGGGGGGATCCATTTCCACCCTTGTAAAACCGATGAGGTGCTATCGATCCTAAGAGGTCATCTAATCTATGGTGGCAGAAAAAATTTTGTCTGTGCCGTTTCAGAGTTTCGACTGAACCCTAGTTGCAGAGCCTTCCGTCCCAGCCATAATTGATTTTAATAGTAATAGTAATAATTAATTGTATAACTGTAATGAATAATATATAAATATAATAGAGATGATAGTATTACTCATAATAAAATTAGATAATTAATATAAAATAAGAAATGAGTAGCAAGACATATAAATATTTCCTGAATAATAGGTGATTTAATAGTTTAACATATTAGATATAATAATAATAGTAATAAAAGTAAATAAATAACAGAATAATATTGTGTAATGTGTGTGATATGGAAAAATTTTTGGATGGTGACACCATCCATCATCAAGGACCACAGACTCACCATCCAAAACTTTGGACATATCACACATATTACACAATGCTATTCCAAAAATATCTAAAAATATGATTAACTATGAAAGTCTCCAATAACTAATAAAATGGGTTAAAATTATATCATCATAATGATAAAACTAGAAAATGTACAAAAAGCATATTGTAGTTAAAAATATAAACTCCAGTGCACCTTCAAATTTACACATTATTTTTTTGTCTCATATTTGATCAAATGATCCATGTTATCATTATTAAACAAGCATTCTACTCTGAGTTTATATACACTCAATTTATTGTGAATGTTTTCTAAAGTTCATAATAAATTGGTATAAAAGCATCTTAATGAAGATCATTCTCTTTTGATTTTGAAGAAAAATTCTCTCGATATATAAAGGGATGAGATGAGATTTCACTTTGGGTTCCAGAACATTTAAACAAGTTTTGACTCTCTATAATATCCCATCGCCTTGTGGTATGGCTTCCTTTTGAGAATAAAATAATGTGTTGGGATATTATTAAGACATTGCATCATTTCCACCTAGCCCTACTCAAACTCAAGACATGTTTAATGTTAATCATACTTATAATTCATATTAACCTCGATCCCTCACATCATATGACATGTGGACCTATTTATTATAGCTCACAACCTCGACTATACGTTTTAGACCCTTTTTCCTGAGTCACTAATGATGATGATAGTGTACAGGTTCACTTTCTACATGTTAAGCATTAGAAACATGGTTCTGACCCATCCATGTAACAAAGTCACAATTGGATGTCTCGGATGAGACAAGGTAATTGAATGATGTTTTCTAATCAAATATTTGACCATCTGAGACTTGTCATTCAGCATTGCTTGATTTTTGCAGACAAATATTTCCATATCGGTAGACTAGTGTTTCAACAATACACTTATTTGATTATTCATGTCACTTTATTTCCACAAGGTGCATGGTTTTCATTTCACCCTATGACACTAGCTCAGGCTGCAATGCTAAGTAAAGATTATTCAAATTATATTTAATGAATTTATGTTGCTAATCATTTTATAGGGTTAATATTTTTCTTATTTTGTTATCATACGTGAGGAAAGGAATTTCAAGTAATGAATTCTTGGGGGATTTGATGGTTTTTCAATGAGCTATTTAATAAAAACTATCTAGCTAACATTTGTTTCGGTATTACACGTGTTTAAGAGGACAAAACAAAAATAGTTTACTATCCGTTATTATCACAAGTTGCTTTAACTTTTGGTTTCTGAAGATATGTTTATTTTAATTATGGTTGTAATGTCCCGAAATTTTAAATTTCAAAAATAATTTTGTAATGAATATTGCAAACAGTTTTATTTTAGTAATAATAAATAAATAGATACAATTTGATGAGTGATGTTTATGAGTATGGATTTTGATTTTACATGAGGTGGCTTCACTTGACTGATGGAAAGCTATGAAAGACAAATGGAGAGCCGAAGAATCTTGATTCTCTAAAAATAAATTTGGAAGAAGGATAAACAACAAACCTTAAGGGGCCATGTAGCACAAAGGGGATATGGCCTAATGGTGGAGCAAGTCATAGGAAATAAGTAGTTGTTAGTGGGAGTTTTTCTACATGTTATGAGGCTAGGAAGGATCAACCATGAATTTATAAGTACTCGAGGAAGAGGGAGGAGTCTCATACTGTGAAAGCATAAGTGAATTTGTTAGGCTAAGGTTGCATCTATGAATACCACCATCTAATACTTGAAAGTGAAAATTCACAGAGCTAAAATAGGCATGAGGAACTCATCTCTATAAAATCACAACCGAAATCTTAGGGGCATGTTGGTAAAGATATTTGTCTTATCGATCTACTAGAGACAAATGGACCATCCCCCATAAATTTGTATCATCCATATGGTTGTTGGTTCATCCAATCCTTAATGCATGTGTTCAAGTAGTGATTTCAATTCATTACTATTGATGTTACATGTAAGATATCTTAAATCATGCACAAGTTTATAAAATTAGGTTGCTTAGAATGTTAGTGCCTTTTTAAGAAAATTGATAGAACTGAATATCTTACAGGCTTTACTACCAATAATTAAAACCTTTAAGAGAAGGTTATTATCCCACCCAAGAATTGCATATCAATCTTATTGTCTACATGTTTTCAAGGTTAAAAGCAATATGGATAACTTTTAAATCTAAATGGTTGTTCACTAGATTAATGGGAATTTTAATGGTTGATGGGAAGGGTTAAAAAAAATATACACTGTAACAAAGAATTAGTTTTATGACCTGCATACTAGGAAATACCTAGATAGACCCAAAGCAAAATTACTTGAATGTCAATAAACTTCTAAATCTTCCTTCATTGCTTGTCCAGAAAGAATATGCTAGGCCTCGAATATTGCATACGGAAGGACTACATAGTCTCCTAGACTTAACGCAAATATGAGGTATTAGATTAAATTATAGAGATAAGTGACAAGCGTATTGAGAAGAGTATATGCCAAAACTATAGCATAGGATAAAATCATTGTTGTTTCTTGAATATCATAAAACAAGGGAACTATTGGTAATAAAATTTATGAATGGAAGCTAAGGATAAATGTAAAACCTATCATGTTGCCTACAAGAACCTATTTAGACCATGCAAACTCCAAGAATCAAAATAGATCCATGAGCACACAAAGTAAAGGGAAAGTTACAACCTAGAAGCATCAGATTCTTATAAAAGGTGGGCTACCCTATGAGGTATGTTGTGTTGATAACTAAGAAAAGAATTTACAAGGATAAACCTAGTATGTAACTATTCACTCGAAAAACAAAAACAAAAAACACTTTTAATGCATTCCTAGATTTTTAGCCACAATGGAAAAGGAAAAACACATTCATAGTGTGAGAAACACATGGCCATTGTTCCTTTAAGACAACCCTAAATTTATTTTTATTATAAATATATGGCGGGGGTGGGTGAGGGACCAAAACTCAAATAGGGTCCCAAACTCAAAGGTGTGGAGAATAATAAACAATGCATACATTTTGTATTAGAAGTTCTACACATTTAGAGCATTGCAAAGAGAATTAATATTATATAATGGAATAATCGTAAGGCTATGGTATGACACCCTTAACCTCTCCCTTGCTAAATGGATTCACAAAAGAACCCATTAGTAAATAACCATAGAAAAATATTAAACTAAATGATGTATTTCCATTTCTCCAAGGGAATGAATAAATAATATTATAAGTATGAAGAACGGGGTCCTAGTGTGTTAACCCTCTCCCAGGTATTACATTACAAACAAAAAATGTCTCATGAAGACCCAATAACCATATAAAATAGAGATAACTAAATATGAGGCCATTTATAATAAGTGAAAATAGAAGTCATTCAACGAGATGTATGAAAAACAAAGTAGGGGAAGGAAGTTACGATCCTCTCATCATCGTATTGAGGGAAAGTATTTGGGAAGTAGTTCCATGGGATGACATACATCCCCTCCTTAGTTTGTATCTTAGCATTATCAGAAACTCACCTCCAAATAACAAACCTCCTGCCCAAACCATGCTAAGAATAATTTAGTGTCTTAGAAAAATGAAATGAAAGTGAAAACAAAAATAGATAGAAAAAAATGTAGACATTACCTACATTGTTTCCCATTCCTTTCAAATCCTCTACATAGTGTAGGAAAGATAATGTTAATCTAATTTTATATTTCATACAAAGAATCAAACTTGATGTGGGCAATTTTCATTGATTACAATCTGAGCATTAGGATGCATAAGAGGGAAGGGGGAAACTAAAAATAAAATGAAGGAAATGGATTGTGGGAAATTAGTAACGGAATGAAGAAAAAAGATACACATAGTGAGAAAGAAAATTGGGACAATAGCAATGAAAACTCTAGAGCCTTAACTCTGAAAGGATATGTTCAAACCCTAATTTTGAAATGTGCTTACCCAGGAATCCAATCCATTTTCCACATGTCAGGTACCTATGTCTAAGCTTCAAATCAACTTTTTTCAAAATGACACAAAAGGTTGCTATTAAGACCATAGAAAACATTGCATTTAGGACAAGAAGGGGAATCACCATTAGCTAATTATTTAAGAGCTAAAATAATGTTTGAGCACATGAACATAGTGATAATTAAGGAGAAATTAATCACAAGTTCATGTGAGACACTACACCGAAAACATATCCCTTTAGTAGAAAATAAAACATTGTTGAAATCGATTGAGGGAAGGGGAAAACCATATGAGGGTGGGGTTAACATATACTCTTCCCCATTGTGACTCAATGAGTCACCAAATGACATGGTAGAGTGAATTTTTTATCAAAATTTATAAGGTAACAAATTCAAAGCCTTAGTCACAATAATAAACTTAGATAAGGACAACCCATAAGCTAAGTTATATGTTTTGTTAAAACCAAAAAAAATAAAAATTAGGAGATTTATTAAGAGAGGTATCAGAAATGGTATCAAACAACTAGTTTACAACACTTGGACCTACATGGGCATAAAATAAACAAATAAAATAAAAATAGAATAATTAATAAGTTTTATTACAACTCTTACATGTTAAAGGGTTGAGGAGGGAGAAGGAGAGGCTCTGTAGTGAAGCCATGAAGGGAGTAAACATCATCGAAGTAAAGAATCATGAAAAGGGATATCTATTGAAATATCGATCTCTGGGAATCAAGATATCCAAGATATGTAGTAAGCCCTTTAAGAAATTATTAAAAGGATGCAAACTGGAAATAAATAAGCATAGAACGGATAACAAACAGCTATTGAGGATGTAGGTAGAGTAATATAAAATGTAAGAAGAGTAATAGAGGATGAATGAAACAATGTTAAAAAGGTCTAATGATAAAAATAAATAAATAAATAAATAAATAAAAATGAAAAATAATGGGTGGAACTATAATATTAAGGAAAGGATTCCAAAGGAACAAAAGGAAGATTTAAAAATAAATGATCCTCCTAATCTAGGAAATGAATCATCAAATGAAACTGACATAATAAATGTGACCACTAAATCATTAGACAATAGTGAACAAAATGAACAAACACTATGAGAAAAAAGAACAATGTAGAAGAACTACAACAGGAATTTAAGAAATTGATGCCATCAATTTTTGAAGGAGATTCTAAAGAGAAAAAAAAAATGCATGGTTGAGTAATATAGGAAAATATTTTCATCTTTATCAGTATTCTAACAACCCAAAAGCTAGGCTTACTACATACCAATTGAATGGCGAATCCAATATTTGGTTGGAGAATACAAAAATTTATAATATAATCAAGAAATAGGAGACAAAATGGAAACATTTTAAGGACATATTTGAGAAAACAATATTTACCTAAAAGATACATTGATAATAGAGCCAAGGAGTTTCATGATTTGAAACTGGGAAGTATGAATATAGATGGCACCACCACCAAATTTTTAAGGTTGCTGATGTATGTACCCTAACTTTGGGGAGAAAAGGGAAAGGTAAAGACCGACCTCTGATGCTTACCCTCCTTATAATAGAATCAAATTGAATTTGACAACCAAAAAATAATGAATGAAGTTATAAGAAAAGAAAATTTGTGTCATTAGCAATTTAGTCACAAGAAATAACAATACAAACCATTGTCTACTAAGAGAAAGGATATATCATATTTCAGAGGAAAAGGATTGGAATACCCACATTTTATGATATGGATTTGATCATTATAAATTTTTTCATCCTTCTTGATGCTTTCAAAATGAAAAAATTGGATGAATCAGCCCATACGACCCTTTTTACTAGTAGGACCCAGTTTGTCAAATTGGGGTCTAAAACATTATCAGAGCATTTTGAGGCGTTAAATGACATTGTTTTAAGGGAAAAAATTTGTCGCTTTAGCGTCACACCAATTTTTCCTATCGTACACACAAAGACCTTTCTAATGGTGAATGAATTACATCAATTAGATTTCATATGTGAAAGTTATGCCACTCAGAATTTCACCACAATAATTTGAGAGGATGCTATGTCATCCCCAATTATTCATGAAAAATGGGCTAGCGACATTATTACAATGAACAAGACTCTAGAAGAGTATATATTGTAACTCTCATTAATAAATGAGGTGATCAAACCTAGCCACTAGTAGGCTATCAGGTTGTAGTATAACTGGGTCACCCGAAAGAAAATGGGCTCCATTATTTTGAGTGAATTTGTTCCATGTATGCACAAAATTAGCCAAGTGGGATATGATATAAAGCACATAGAGATTACTTGTGCACTATCGTAGCCCATCGACCACAAGCCATAATTCTTTGTACTCACGACCATTTTCTTCAAAAGAATTCATTCAAACAAATAATAATTTTCAATAACCATTAATATTATTCTATTAACAACATAAAGTTATTTAATTAAATAAATTACTTGTGATACTATTCATTTTACCTAATTTTACTTTTTTTCTAGGAAATAAAATATATATTATTAATCTTAATATTATAAAAATAATAAGAATATTAAATTTATTAATATAATTTTAACCTGGGTCCTAGAGTCAAAAATAGCCGTTAAGTAGCCGTTGGAGTCTCTGCTCAGTCTATTTAACATGCTAGGCCAGATCTGTTTCTTCAACTTGTCCTAACGATGAACCACAGTAGTTGGTTCGAAACGTGTCGACAAAGGTCTTTTTCATGTGATTTACGCTGAAGCTCTTCTTATAACAAAGATTTCTTAGGTCTTATCTTGTGCGAAATATGTTCATGTGTGACATCTCCCTTTATTACTATTTTTAATGTTTTTTGCAAATCATCTGTCTCGATATAATACCTTTCTTTCTCTTATGTTACATATTTTTTCTCACCTCTAATAAGCTATTTCTATCTAGACAAAAGTGTCCCCAACGTTATCATCTCAAATAAAAATGCAAGTTCTTTTTATATTACAAACTACATATACAGTTATTTATTACTCACTTTCTTTCTTATTTTCTTACCATACAAAACATTGGGTTTTGCTCAAGCTTTAATTTAGGTGTCAATAGCGAGAAGTCCTTCCAAGAAGTTAGTACATATATATTTATTATACTTGTATGGTTTATATAGCCATTATGGTCTTTTTATAACCTACTATAAAACTTTGGAGTTTGTTTATATTCGATATGAATATCAAGGCCTTACTTACAACTAATAATTTTATCAAAACCTTTGTGGTCTTCCTTACAACTTATGTATTATTCTCATTACTTCACATATGCATCCCATTCCAAACTGATTCACATAGCAATCATCCTATGTATTGATTATATTGGCATACCTCTTAAACATTTTTATTTACCCACCCAGGTTAATTTGGTTATGCATGTGCTATAGTATTCTATAGTGGCTAGCATATGAAAAGCTGAAAAGTAGTGCATTGAATTATTTCTATGTTATTACCTTTTTCACTTCTTATGGTTACAAATCTTTTGATCCAATTATCTGCAAATAAGGTTTTCATTAATAGCATCCTAGGTGGAGGAGACTTGTTGGCACTTTAATCACCGTTGATTCTCACTACAATCATACAGAGGGGATCTATTAACACTTGGTTAGGGTAACTAGCTACCCTAACCTCACCATCATGACCTCATTTTCACTATGACAAATGTCTAAATGGCTTCAGGTACCTGAATCCCTACTGGATATTTTTATTCTCCTTCAAGTTTGGGAACTTCGAGCAAGGGTTCAACCTGGAAGACTATTATTTGACCTCTGAGAATAAACCTGAAATGATTACTCGAGTAGTTTTTCTTCCAAAAGGTGAGCCTAATACCTTCCTTGGAATATTGTAAGGGTCTTTAAAAAATAATTACAAGGTCTTCCATTGTTAATATGTGTGTTCCTTTACAGGAATGGTTAAGGGAGGGTCTATTCTCATTGACTCTTGAAGATAAAATATCATGACCCTCCAATAATTTCTTTCTTTTCTTTTGCAAACATTTTATTAAAATTTACTAACGAAACACTTGATCTGTATTTCAAGCGAGGTACATTGGGGTATGGCTCTTGCAAGGTATTTGAGGAAATTCCGAAGGTTTCCAATATTCTTCTTTATATTTTTGGTTTGGCTCTTGTGAGTCTTGTCTAGCTATGAAACTTAAGCCCTCTCTATTGATTATATTGGGTTATTACAGACGACCACTTCCAAAATTACTGCATATTTGATTTTTTTTAGATTATGGTTATGAGTATTCTCTATCTTTAAGTATAATGGAAAGACCCTTCTAGGCTCAGAGTATAAATGACTATTTAATTTGTAAATAATTTTAGATTTTTTGAGTAACCCAAGTCAACAATGACCCTAAAGGGTCACTTGTTATTTCAATAGGTAACTATTACTTATTTCTTTTAATTACATTCTATAATTTTTGTGCCTATTTGGATATTGAACATACATACAGATATATGTTTTGCATGCACTCTGGCTTTATGTGTGATGAAATTGTAATGGTAACTTTCAAATGTTTAATAATTCTGTTTTACAATTGACTTCTTGTATTACTCTTTTTCTAATGGAATATTTTATAATATTTTCCAAAATATATTTACATGTACTTCTTAAGTATATATGGATATGTATTCATTAGTTTCCTTTTTTGTAATGGTTCTATACTCTTTCAGACTCATAGTGTATTTAATTTATTTCATTCTTGTTTTCTGCCACTGCTTGCATGTGTAACCTACAATGATTTTTTGTATTGTATGATTTAATACAAGAGAATGTATATATTTTTCAATACATCTTTTTGGTTAAAAAATAACTTATATATTGAGACATATAAATATATTTATATATCTATATAAAGACTTTCTTTCTTTGTTTCTAGTCCATGGCAATAGAGGTACATGTAACCAAGAACCTTTGTTAGTCCCTAAGTCCTATTAATTCCAACCAGCAACCAAACCTATAGGAAATATGATATTCATACCATCTAGATTCTCTCAAGGGATTTCACCCTGGGCTTCACCCAAAATTCCTCCCTATATTAGTTTATTATTTATTATTCTAGCTCTTATCATGGGAGGATATTACATACCATTCTCATTTATACTCTCTCTCTTCTGAGAAATAACCCAAGTCTCAAAAATTGATTTTTTAACTGTATTTAGCTCATCTCTAACACATATTTCTACAGATTTTCATTTTTTTACTAGCAATATTCTCTTTCCAATAGAAATTTTCTTTCATATCAGATATAACAACTTCAATTGACAATAAAAATTTATTGTACAAATTCCTCTTACTTATATTGTCTCCTTCCAACATGTAATCATGTCATAGTCATAGTATTTATATAAATATGAATTGCCTCAACATTCAAATTATCTTAGGAGTACCCTTACCTCCAAGAACACTACTTGTCTTTGGTTTCTTCCCAAATTATGCTAAAGGACATAAATTTACTCCCAACCTTGAACTATATTTTATTGTCAGTGCCCCCTAAGCTCTTCCTCTAATTGTCAAATAAACTAAGAGGAGTTGGAGAGATTCCCTCCTCTCCTTTTTCAACATCCTGCAAACCCTTTATTGGGATTATGAGCCTTTATCTCCCACTGGTAAGGGTAATATAGACATTGCCTATCTCTCCCACAATATCTATCACAGAATCCACCTTAGAGTTTTTCTCTCCCACCCTATCTCAATTTAGGTGGTATGTCTTATCTCTCTCTTTCTGTGAAATCTCAAGATTATCTTTCCAATGGGCATAACTAGTAACTAATACCAGTCCTCATACCCTTCCCCCTTGTGTGTGTGTGTGTATTTTTATACACACCACAAAAAAATAAAACCAAAAGGGAGAGTTCTTTCTCTACTATGCCCTCTTTAGGCATAACCACTTTTGTTAATTGTTCCCCTAACAGTTAAAGGCTAATCTCCCTTGTTATCTCTTAACATAATTATGAGGGAATTTAATTTATTTAGATAATTCCATAAATTATTTCTCATGTCAAGAAATAAATAATTATTCATCACATGTCCTTTCTCTTTTTTCCATGGAGAATAAATAAATAAAAGAAGCACAAACATAAATCATAAATTAAGTTTCTCCAAGGTATTACATCTCCCCTCCACACAAAAAATGACATTATCCCTAGTGTTTATTCAACATAAACATTCAAGTAAACAACTTAGGGTATGCCCTTTTCATCTCATCTTCCATCTCCTAGGTGGCCTCTTCATGTCCTAGGTACTCCCGCTACACTTTAACCTAAGTGATGGCTCAATTCCAGAGTATAATCTCCCTCTAGTCCAAGTCTCACATTGGTGTGTCCTAGAATTATCCTTTTAGTTCGACTTGTACCACATCTCAATTGATTAAATGAGTCAGATAGTGTGCATACTTCCTTAAAACGGATACATGAAATACATTGTGAATTTTAATATAAGCTAGTAGTGTTAATTGGTAAGCCAATGAACCTACTTTGGAAAATATTTCAAAGGGTATGCAAAATCAAGGGGCCAGTTCCGATCAACTCCCTAAGTTTAAGGAACTCTTCTTGGATTTGACTTTAAAGTAGACATGATCTCCAACCTAAAACTCTCCATCTGTTCTTTTCAAGTCTTCGTAGCTTTTATTCCTGTCCTAGGGAAAGTTTGAATTTTGTCTAATATTTTTAACCATCTCTTCCATTCCTTGAGTTGATCTAGTCCTAACCTAAGTTTATACTCTACACAACACCCCTTTATAGGAATATGACACTATTGTAGTGGCTGCAAGGCCCTCTAAACTTTTGGACTGCATCCAAATTTTGGAGCCTTCCTTGGTTTTTCCCCTGATGGTTGAAAACACTCGAGCTCATTCCATGAGCTCTTATCGAGTATTTACACCCTTTTTCTTAATCGACCACCAATCGTATTTTGGCATGTTGATTGTTGTGTCATGTTTGTGATCTTGTTCTAACCGTTTTGAAAGTTTGTGTTTGCGTGCATGAGTTGTTTTCTCTCTGTGAACATCGGTTGTACTCACACAAAAAATTGAAGCATTGTCGCGTAAGTGTCATCACAATCGTTTGAATATCTATCTTAAGTGTCACACTTGTTTCTCTTAACCTTTAAGGCAGTCTCACTAAGCACATGTTTGTCCTTTTTGTTTGAGGTGTCATGTCATCGAGTCATGTTAAGTGTGTGATCATAATGTCATGTATGCACAAGTTCACTTGCTCTCACACTTAGCCATTTTTCCTAAAAAACTTTCGACTTGACAACCCTCCTTCAACTGGACCCCAAATGAGCTACACTGTGCAGTCGCAACTCTCAATGACCCTACTCTGCTGCCCAAAATTGTGTAGAGCTTGAGGCTATCCTCTAGGCTATCCTATACTGTGCAACACTAGAAGTGAGAAAGTTGAATGTCTCTCAGAACTGCACAGAATTTGTCCCTAAGTCCGATCAAATTTACACTTCCCGCAAGATCACTCATCAAGCCTCCCTTTGGTTTTCCAAAAACCTAAACTGCATTGTGACCCTAGGGTGCACTGCTCTCTAGAATTGTGCAGACATACCTAGTTGCCTGCCTTGCATTGCCAATAGAAATTGTGTAGCCATGTGAGTTAGGCCTTTGCTACCTAGCGCTACACTATTTTAATAAATTGTGTAGATCTGATTGGCAGGGCCCCTTGCTGGCTTTCTCTGTTATGTCCCTAAAATTTCTGTAGTTTTGACTCGCACTCTCCCTGCTACCCCTCTTTGTATTCATCCCAGAAATTGCATAGTTGTGTCGGGAAGGCCCCTGCTGCCTGTTTGACATTGTCCCTCAAAATTGCACAGTTGTGACTAGTAGCTCCCTACAACCCAATCAAGCCTTGCTCTAGAAAACTACACAGAAATGTCTACTAATGCCTCATGCTACCTTCTTTCTCTTCCTAGGAGAAACTGCACAGATTCCCAACTAGACCCCCAAATGAACTGCCTAGTCTTCATCCTAAAAACTACGCAGAATTACCGAGCAGTTCCTCCTGACAACCTACCTTGTCTTCCTCCTGAGAACTGCACAATTCTGCCTAGTTGGATTCTACCTTGCATCTGTCATTGTTTTCCTGGATCTCACAAATCTACCTCCTAGTGACATCTGTGTAGTTTTTCCTGAAAGTCCTCTGGATACTCTCATCCCAGCTTGATCTGTGTTCTATGTAGTTTCAGTGCCTTGTCCTCCCTCCCGATCATCTACACCCAAAATGGAAAACAATGCATCATGCTAGACTAGGAGACTTTTGGATTTTATGTTGTATCATCATGACTGATTGTAGGAACCGGTACATTAATGAAACATGGCACAATGACGAATGAGATGAAGAAGGAGTGCATGCTAGAATACTCACTCATAGTTGAATGAACGTCTAAAGCACATCGAGATGCAAGAGAGAAGGACACATACACATGCACCATCAAGAAAGACCAAAACCATCGAAGACCCCACACACTTTTTCACGTGGAGGTGAAGACATAATACACTGAGAGCACACATATCACTCGATAGCATGGCATCTCAACACGGACACCACAGTCAGTGAATACGTTTCAGTAGTGTCATGTCGATTTGTGTCATGGGTTTTCTTAGCCACTTCACTACTATGGGCCATACTTGTTGTAATCAAATGTAATGTAATGTGAAAGTCCAAGAGGCACACATACGAAGTCGAAGAGTCATGTAAGTCAAAAATTCATAGGAATTCAAACAGTCATGAGGGAAGTCGAAGGGTCACAAGAGTCAGTTACCCCCCTTGGCTATATATACCCCCTCATTGTATGAGAAAAGCACTTTTCACCTTGGCTCCTCCCACATAGCCTTGAGAGTCTGTAGTATGTTCCTTGTGGAGCGAGGAGTAGCTCCAATGTCCCACTACTGGGGCTCGTTATGTATGGTGTACAGATGTGTCTTGGATCTTTTTCTTAATTCAAGAGCCTATCTCAAGCCAACACCTTTTCATGCATGTTTTGTATCCATTTGTAAGACTATTCTTTAAATGTTTGCAATGCATGTTTTCTTAATATGTACTAAGATAGTTGAACTACTTCAGTTATTTTAGTACTTACATTATTGAAGATGCGTTGTATTGTTTATCATTGTTGTCTCATCTATGTGGACTACTCTGTCGGACATTAGACAAACCATTCTTATGTTTTCTTGGTTATAACAACCATCACCCGCATTTTGACTACTCCGTTGGACAGTGTATGTGTTTTCCCTTGTACTTTGGTTTTAACAACTACCGCATCCTCTATGGACTATTCCACTAGATGCTAGAGAGAATCTTGTTTTTTCCGCATTTTTCTCTCCCTGGGTGGTAGTACTACCTCTCATCTAGAGGATCACTTTTACCCTCTCCCTTACAGTAAAAGAACCCTGACACAAAGTTACATTACGCACTCACCAGGCATACTCACCTTGCTTTCTTGAGGTTACAAAAATAACACCGTCATGTGTTTAACAGCAAGAGCTAAGGAAAAGCTCTAAGATAATGGAAACCGGGCCATCATAAGATAATGGATGGGTCTCCTACACCAAATAGTTTGAGGTTTAGTTGGGACTTCATACCATGTATATGACCTAAATGTTGGTGGGTTTAGCACCATAAAAATTTATGGTGCCAGAAAGAGGGACGCCAATAGTTTATGGTTGAATGTCCTCTCAACCCCAGGTATCCATCATCTGGTCAAAGAAGTAACAGGGACTCCCTCTCTCCCACACACAACTCTGAAGTTGGTTACTCCTTACCTCTTAGACCCGAACATAAAATTTCATATCATCACATCCGTGTTGTCTGTCCCATCACCCGTTAGTTTTCTAAGGCTATTGGACTGATTCCAAGAGTACGCACTCTGCCCTCTTTGGAAAGGAAGCAAAAGATTACACCCATAGGAATGGTAGTCTCATTTGTTTAAGAAGTAATCCTCACCACTCTTGAAGAGCTAGAAGAAGTTGTTAAGAATGAAGAGGAACCTCCTATTTTCTTAGAAGGAGAATAAGTTAACAATTTACTCTTGTGCTTTGAAGGAGGTGGAGGCGTAGACGAACAAATAGATTCGAAGGTTGAACCATCACATTTAGAAGAAGAGGAGGTGGACAAACAAGAGGACAATATGGTTGATCAAAATCTGGAATGGATGACACAGGGCCCATTGGCACTCCACATTAGGGGATTTTTGAGGTCTAAATTGAGCCTCCTAAGGAAATTATAAAATAATAGTGAAAATAATAAAATAAGATTACATTACATCATCAAATTTTAGAGGAAAAAAGACAAAACTAATTTTTCAACTCATACTTTCAACTTATCTCCATATGGTTTTACTCAAATTTCAAGCGGAAACACTCATTGGATGTAGAATTTGATTCCTCGTCCAAGGAGTACCCATGTTGCATACTTTCGATGGACTCTACTACAAGGAAAATCAAAAATACATGAAAAAACGTGATTGCAATCACGTTTTTCATATATTTCTCATTTTTCGTGTAGTAGGGTCCATCAAAAGTATGCAACATGGGTACTACTTGGATGAGGTATTTAATTTTGCATCCAATGAGTACTCCCGCTCAAAATTTGAGTAAAATATTAGGGAGAAAAGTTGAAAATACAAGTTGAAAAAATAGTTTTATTATTTTATTATTTTTTGATCTTTGTACTTTTTTACTCCAAAAATGGTGAATCATCCCCCATGGTTGACATCATAATCTTGAATCCTATTGGTTATTATAAATTTTATTTTGGTTGTACATTTTTCTTAGGAGGCCCATTTTAGACCTCAAAAATACCCTAATGGGGTGTCTTGCACAAGATGCCAAGACATGCATAGAAGTTGTTAACAAAGTATGACCCTCACAAAACAGTGAAGGTTGAAGACCATCTAGACACATTCTACCTACATCTATAGATACTTGAGGTACGTTATGATGATGTTGCATGTAGATTATTTCCATGTACCTTGGATGGTAGAGCAGTTGTATGGAACCATAGCCTTCCTATCAACTCCATCCATAACTCGGGGATGTTCGAGAGAATATTCCTTCAAAAATTTGTTGAGGACAAAACCCCTGCCATGTTATTAAAAGAGGTGGATAGTCTTAATATGGAGCAGAAAGAACCAGAAGTTTAATCATATCTTGAAAAAGTTCACTGCAGATGCTAAACCTCATGACTCCATCACATTTGACTACTACATGTCTACACTTCTGACCATCATTGCGCAATTCATCAAGCGAGTTGCGAACCAACACTTTCAAAAAAATTCGAAGAAGCAATTGATGTGGAGAAATACATGCATGCTATTGGAGTCATTGTACATGATGAACCAGCTAAGGACTCCAAAGGCACATGCAGGAGGTCTCATATTGTTGTCAGTAAGGTAAGGAAAAGGAATAAAATGAAATTGATACCCTTACTGATCTCCTCAAGTCCTTGACAACTAAATTAGCCAAACTTATTCAACAGATGACCGAGACAACTGTGAGCAGCATACCTCCTAGATCTGTGCAGAGTAAGAATGTGACATCAGGTAGCAGCAGTAGCCACCCCGCTAAATCTACGTAGAGCTTCAATGTTGTGTTCCAAGTGGACCAAATTATGGAGGATAACTATTGCGCAATCCATGAAGAACAAAATTTAGATAATTCTTGTCCATAATGGAATCGAGTTATGAGCACTATGGCTTCAAGGTTGAATGGTCATTTTAAATCCAATGAGCAAGTTCAGTTGGAGGATGAATATGACGAAGAGGATGATGCATATGATGAAGCTCCAAGTTATAGGCACGTAATTAACATGTAACAATGTGATTTAATGATGCCCAGATGAAAACAACCATGGAGAAGGAGTGTCCAAAGTAGAACAGTTGATACAACCTGAGAATTCAAGGGGATCCTTCTCTGTTTGAGCTACCAAAAATAAAATTTAAACAATTTCTCAGAATAGTTGATCCACTTGCCTCCTCAACACAGAAAATAAAAAGCAAGTATGGGAACACAGCTACAATGAAAGATATGTCCATGAGAAGAAAACTCCAAAACACTCCACCAAACAGTACAAACACAATTCGTCCCCCAGACAACTTGGTGAGTCTATCCATTTTAGATTACAGTATTGTTGAAGACATGAAGAAGACTTGTGCAAACATTTCTTTATATGAGTTAACCAAGATCACGGGTTAATGGGATATTATTTTGCACGCACTGGGGAAAACCTCCACAAATAATGTTGGCTCTTCTAGGAAGGGATCAAGCAAGTATCCCGGATCACTCACATCTGTGCTCAATATGCTTCACATGGAAGAACCAAATTCTCTCTTCCCACCATTTTTGTTATCATTTGAAATATTCAACTTCAATGTCCACAACTGTTTGGTTAAATATGGTGCGTCAGTCAATGTCATGCCAATCTCCATCACTAAACGAATTAATATGTAATGGAGAAGTACAACTGTGCAGATCATCCAAATTGACCAAACATGTGTACCGGCTATTGGTGAACTTTGGTATGTGATCATCCAATTATCGTCCGACGAATGAGTTCACTGATGCATTAACATTGTGATCATGGACACCCCAAAAGCATATGGCTTATTTCTCAATAGAGACTGTTCTATTAATGATTTGAACTTAAACAAGAATGCAACAACTTACAGATAAACTCATAAACACATAAATGCAGCAGAAAAACACTTTATTTAATTAATAGAAAAATATTGAACTATGCTTACAACAGAATATAAATAAGATAGCTTGGGCAATGGTAGCTTATCTCTGAGAAGAGATGTGGTGGCTACATGCCTTTGCATTGAGTTATAATGAGGCTCAAGAGCCTTTTTTACTATTGAACAATAAGAGAAAACCCTAAACAACAAAAACCCTAACCCGAGGAGATGTAGCACCAAGAGTTTATGGGCCTCGCTGGGGTTAGTTGGGCAGCCAACTTCCCAGGGTCGTAACTTGGTCATATTATATTTGTTCGACGCATATGATACCTTGTTGGAAAGATCTCTATGAGGACTGCAATAGCCAAGGCCAACATTTATATAATTGCCGCATGAATTTTGCAACAACAAAATAAATAAATACAAATAAATATCGTTTAGGGCCTCAAAACGGCTCTGAAAGTTTAGGACCCAAAAAACTACAAAAAAATAGTAAATTGTGCTACATTTAAGGGAAAAAAAAACAAACAAAAACAAAAAAGAACAAAAATAGAAAAACAAAAACAAAAACAAAAAAACAAAAAACAAAACAAAACAAAACAAAACAAAAAACAAAAACAAAAAACAAAAAACAAAAATGAAAAACAAAAAACAAAGAAACAAAAACAAAGAAACAAAAAACAAATAAAATATAATAAATAAAATAAGATAAAAATAAATAATTAAATAAAACAAACAAACGAATAAAATAAAAATAAAAATAAATGGTGAGGGTCCAAGTGTAATAGGTGGGTGGCCACCAATATCCACCTAGATCAGTCACTCCCCCTTAGGAAGAAATGGTCCCCATTGCATTGATTTCTTCCATGAGATGAGGAAACTTCTGCTAAAATTGGTCCCTGGTGAGCCATTTTCCTTGGTGGAGTTGGTCTACTTTGATAACTTGATATATTTGTATCCTCTATTGTCGAGTGTTCTTGATTTGTGTGTCCATGATCTGATCAATTCTGGCATGTTCCATGCAGTTCGGGTTGAGCTCTCTTGGTATGAGTTGTTTTGCAATGTCATATGTGTCCAACAATGGTGGAAAGTATGGTGAAAGGCGATTTACATTGAACACTAGGTATAGACCAAGGAATGGTGGGATGTTGAGCTCGAAGGCATTGTCCCCGAAGGCTTTGGTGATGGTATATGGCCCATATCGGAGTGGACGAAACTTGTGGTGGGGTCCAACAAGGCGTTCCTTCTACAAATGTAGCCAAACTTTATCGTTCACGTGGAATTTGTGCGGCACTCGATGTTGACCATGGCACTGCTTGTAATTAGCATTGGATCTATCCAATATATCATGGGCTTGTGGGTAGATGTGTTCAATGTGCTCAATTAAGTTGTTATCCCTTTTAGCTTCGGACTGCATGTAATCTGAATCTACCTGAGTGGTTGCAAAAGCTATGGCCACATAATTGGAGCATAATGGTTGAAATCCCAACCCTACCTGAAAGGGGTTGTGGCCTATTGAGCTATAGAGAGCTCTGTTGTAGCTATGTTGGACATAGGGGAGGCTTTCATCCCAGGTGTATGGATGCTTCGATTTGTACATGCATAGAATGTATACTATCATCATGTTGACAACCTTTGTTTGGCCATTAGTTTGGGGATGTAAAGTCGTGGACTTAGTGAGCTTTGTATCCAGAATCGACCAGAAACTTGACCAAAATGCACTCAAGAATCTGTTGTCCCAATATGAGATAATGGATTGTGGGATCCCAAAGTGTACCCACACTCACTCAAAGAAGAGCTTAGCAGTGGCCTCTGCTGTGGTACTCTTCTTACAGACCGCCATGATGGCCATCTTAGAGAATCTATCGATGACAACAAAAACACAATTGTTGGCATGCTTAGTAGAAGGAAGACCCTAGATATAATACATGGAATCAAATTTCCAAGGCTGGCTAGGAGTAGATAAAGGAGTATACAGGCCTTTATTCTTGATGGTTGGTTTGGCAATGGCACAAGTGGTGCAGGATCTAATGTACTTCCGAACATTCTAATGAAGTTTCGACCAATAAAAATACTTATGCAATATCGCCATGGTTTTCTCTACTTTAAAATGTCCAGTGACCCTATTGTAGTGTGCCTCCTAAATAATCTTGGCACACTCACTTGAAGGAAAACATATGTGTCCCAAGTGGCATAACATTGCATCCTGAAGGTGAAAATTTGGAACTTTCTTCCCTTCAAGGAGTGTCTAGTATATGCTGCCAAATTTTGGATCGCTCTTGTAAAGATGCAGTCACTTCGATGTCTCGTGCCCACAAGAGTCGAGCACAGTGATTAACACCATGACCGGTGGTCGGCTGAGGCAATCAACAACATTATTGGTGTTACCCTTCTTACAATTAATGTTCAAATGGAACTATTGTAGATAGGTGGACCATTTCTGATGACGATTGTTCTGCAACTTCGGTTGTGTTTGTATGAACTTTAGAGGCTGGTGGTCTGTGTGGACGATGGTTTCCTTCCCCATAATGTAATGCTTCCATTGATGAAAAGCTTGCACAAAGGAATACATTTCTTTGTTGTAAGTGGGCTACTTTCAGACTGTGTCGGAAAGTGTCTCACTGTGGTAAGCCAAAGGATGCCCATGTTGAGTAAGAACTGCACCAATAGCATAGTCAGAGGCATTTGTCTCAATATCAAATGGTTGTTACAAGTTTGGTAATGTGAGCACTGGTGCAGAACAGGGGCCCTTCTTCAACTCAGAGAATGCCCACTACTGCGTTTCTAACCAAAATACTTGGCTTTCACTCTACCCTTGGTGACTTGACTTAAACGCCAAGCGATATGAGAGAACCCCAACACAAACCTACAGTAGAAATTGGAAAGACCCAAAAACTTGTGGAGCTCTGTTAGAGTGGTTGGGGTTGGCCAATCCTGAATGACTTGTATCTTACATGGGTCTACATGTACACCTTGATCATCAACGATGTACCCCATATATTGAACCTGGGTGAGGCTAAAGGTACATTTCCCCAAGTTAGCACACACCTTGTGTTGTCGAAGGGTTTGAAGGACCTATCGAATATGGTGGATGTGTGCCACAAGATGTCATCCATCAGTCTCATGAAGGTTTCAGTGATATTCATCAATCCGAATGGTATGACCAACCATTCAAAAAGTCCCTCATTGGATTTGAAGGTAGTCTTCCACAGATCGAAGGGTTCGACAGGCACCTAGTGATAAATTGATTTCAAGTCAATCTTGATGAAATATTTTCCCCCCTTGAGATGGTCCAAAAGGTCATCAATCCACGAGATTAGGTACCTATTCCGAATAGTTATCTTATTCAGCACCTAATAGCTAATATAGAGCCTCCATGTCCCATCCCTTTTTTTGTACCAATACAATCGGGCTCCCACAAGGTGATGAGCTTGGCCTAATGTGCTGTTTTTACAGTAGTTCTTGAATTTGCCTCTTGATCTCATCTTTCTCTAGAACATAGCGTCGATAAATTGGTCCATTGGGCAGTGGTGTGCTTGAGGTCAGGTCGATGGAGTGCTTGACCTGACAGTGTAGAGGTACCCATGAGGGTAAGGCAAAAATTCCTTCTACTCCTCCATGACCTTGTCCATTTGTTGCTGCTATGTAGAGGAGCCCTGCCTAGAAGCCATGGCCATAAACTTCTTCTTGCCTTGGGGGTGAGTCATAAGGAAAATGAATTTCCTAGTCTGGGAAATGATCTTACTTCATTGCTTTGCATTGATCAAAGAGATGATGGTAGGAAGGGCTACCTCCGGTATCCTGTACAACTTATTAGCCAAAGTAATAATCATAGAGAGAGATCTAGAGTCATATATATCATGTCACTTCCACAAGTATGGTTATCCTAACAATACATCAAAAACTTCAAGAGGAGAAACATCACACAATACCTCATTCGTGAAGGGTTTGATGCTATAGGGAAGGTGACATTGCTAGCTCACGCGGAGATCTCATCCTTGGTGAAGCCACCTGATGGTGTCAATTGTGGATGTGTTGTAGTCTTTAGGCCCAGATGCTTCACGAATTCTATTGAAATGAGGTTCTTTTGGCTCCCGCTATCGACAATGAACTCCAACAGAGAACCATTCACCCACGTGTGTGAGCACTGGGCTACGCATCAATGATCTACTTCCCTTTGTTAGTTCCCTTATCGGGTTCTAATTTAGAGCCAGAACCAGCGTCTGATTCGGAAGGCTTCAGCTCAACCACCAATGACTGCTTGGTTCAATATTCACTTGTATTGTGAGTGGAACTCTTATGGAACTCACACCATTTTCCCTTATTCTTCTTTGTTTTCATGGTGCTATTATTTACTTATGGCTTCAGTGGGTTGTCTTGTGTAGCCTCGCCTTGGCTTGGTCCCTTGTTCTGTGGTTTGGGGGCGCATTTTCCTTGTTGTGGATTCGCAAATCCAAAGTCACGCTTCTTCTATTTTAACTTCTGCTCAATCTTTATAGTGTACTGATACGCCATGCCAGGAGAGGAAATGTCTAGGAACTCCATCTCTTCCTAGATGTACTTGTGTAGACAGCCACAGTACTTGAGCACCAAATGCCACGCAGTATCCTTAATACCCAGATTTGTGCAAAGCGTATGCAAAGTATTTGTGAACTTTGTCACATCTTGGTCCCTTCCCTATCGTAGCATGGTCCACTTTATGTATTTATCTTCATAGCTCCCGACAGGGTAATATTATTCCGTGATGGAGTCTTGGAAAGAATTCTAAGTGGGTGTAGCTGAAAACAGTGAGGGTTCACTCTCATCCTTTTGTTCACAGTAGGTTTCCCACCAGTCCTTAATGTGTAGGATAGTTTTGAGAAGTGTAAACATAATCTTTTCCCGATTGGAAAAGTCATGAACTAAAAAATATCCTTCCAATAGATTTAACCATTTATCTACGGTGTCTGCATCTATGAGGCCTTCGAATATGGGAATATCGAAGTTAACTTATACCTTTAAAGGAGTGGTGCCTCTAGAGTGGCTGCTGGATGAAGATGCATTGCCTGTGTGTAGCCATCGAAGCATCTGGGCAAAGTTATCCATCATCACATCCCTCTGTCGTTCAAGGGCTTCTTCGAGCAACATTTTGAAAGGATCTCCTGCATTGCTGCATGTAGATTATTTCCATGTACCTTGGATGGCAGAGAAATTGTATGGTACCGTAGCCTTCTTTTCAACTCCATCCAAAATAGGGGGATGTTCAAGAGAATTTTCCTTCAGAAATTTGGTGAGGACAAAACCCCTACCATGTTATTAAAAGAGTTAGGTATTCTCAATATGGAGTAGAAACAAAAAGTGAAAGATTTTAACCAAAGGTTTAATCATAACTTGAACAAGTTCACTACAGACACTAAACCTCATGACTTCATCACATTTGACTACTACATGTCTGCACTTCTGACCATCACTACAGAGTTCATCAAGCGAGTTGCGAAACCAATACTTTTAGAAAATTTCCAAGAAACAATTGATGTGGAGAAAGACTTGTGTGCTATTGGAGTCATTGTAGATGATGAAATAGCTAAGGACTCCAAAGACACATGCATGAGGTCTTAGACTAAAGTAGCTAAACTTAAGCAACGGACAACTGAAACAGATGTGAGCAGCAGACCTCCCAGATTTGCATAGAGTAAGAATGTGACATCAAGTAGCAGCAGTAGCCACTCGGCTAAATCTTCGCAGAGCTTTAATGTTGTGTTCCAAGTGGACCAATTTGTGGAGGATAACTATTGCGCCATCCATGAAGAATGACATTTAGATAATTCTTGTCTAGAATTAAACCGAGTTATGAGCACTATGGCTTCAAGGTTGAATGATCATTTTAAAGCCAGTGAGCAGGTTCAGTTGTAGGATGAAGATGAAGAATAGGATGATGCGTATGATGAAGCTCCAAGTTTTGGGCATGTAATTAACATGTAACAATGTGTTAATGATGCGTAGATGAAAACAACCACCAATAAGGAGCCCCCAAAGTAGAATAGTCGATACAACTTGAGAAGTCAAGGGGCTCCCATTGTGTTTGAGATACCAAAAGAAAAATTGAAACAATTGCTTAGAACAGTTGATCCACTTCATTCCTCAACATAGAAAACACAAAGCGAGTCCGGGAACATTGCTATAGTGAAAGCTGTGTCCATGAGAAGTAGACTCGAAAACACTCCACCAGACAATACAAACATAAGTCTTCCCCCAGAAAACTAGCTGAGTCTCCCCGCTTTAGATTACAATATTGTTGAAGACATGAAGAAGACTCGTGCAAACATTTCTTTGTATGAGTTAACCAAGATCATAGATCAGTGAGATATTCTTTTGCACACACTGGGGCAAACCTCCACAGACAATGTTGTCTCTTCCAGCAAGGGACCAAGCAAGACTCCTGATCACTCACATCTATGCCAATGCACTTCACATGGAAGAATCGAACTCGCTCTTCCCACCATTTTTGTTATCATTTGAAATATTCAACTTCAATGTCCACAATTGTTTGGTTAACTATGGCGCGTTATCCAATGTCATGCCACTCTCCATCGCTAAATAGATCAATGTGCAATGGAGAAGTAAAATTGTGCAGATCATCCAACTTGACCGAACATATGTACCAGCCATTGGTGAACTCTGGGATGTGATCATCTGGTTATCATCTGACGAACGAGTTCACTAATGCATTAACATTGTGATCGTGGATGCCCCGGAAGCATATGGCTTATTTCTTAGCAGAGACTGATCCAATAATGATCCGAACTTAAACAAGAACACAACAAATTATAGATAAACTCATAAACCCAAAGAAGCAGTAGAAAAACACTTCATTTCATTAATAGAAAAATACTAAACTATGCTTACAACAGAATAGAAATAAGATAGCTCAGGCAATGGTAGTTTATCTCTCAGAAGAGATGTGGCGGCTACATGCCTCTGAACTGAGTTACAATGAGGCTCAAGGGCCTTTTTTATTATTGAACAATAAGAGAAAACCCTAAACAACCAAAAACCTAACCTAAGGAGATGTAACACCAAGAGTTTATGGGCCCCGCTAGGGTTAGTTGGGCAACCAACTTCCCGGGGACGTAACTTAGTCATATTATTTCCATTTGATGTGTATGTACCTCATTGGAAAGATATCTTTGAGGAATAGAATGGTCAATTCAATTACTTCCACAATCACTAATGAATTTTGCCAAAAAAAATGTCGTTTAGGGCCTCAAAACGGCTCTGGAAGTTTACGACTTGAAAAACTGCCAAAAATAGTAAATTGTGCTACATTTAGGAAAAAAACAAAAACAAACAAACAAAACAAACAAACAAACAAAAACAAAAACAAAAAGACAGCAAAAAAAACAAATTAACAAATTAAAAACAAACAAACAAACAAACAAATAAACAAAAAAAACAAATAACAAAAAACAAATAACAAACAATACAAAACAAAAAAACAAAAAAACAATAAACAATAAACAAAACTAGAAAACACTATATATATATATATATATTATATATATATATATATATATACAAAAATTAAAAAAAAAAAAAAAAACAAAAAAAAAAAAAAACAAAAACAAAACAAAACAAAAAACAAAGAAACAAAAACAAAAACAAAAAAAAACAAAACAAAAAAATTGAAAGAAACAATGGTGAGAGTCCAAGTGGAATAGGTGGGTGGACACCAATATCTATCTAGATCAGCCATCCCTCCTTAGGAAGCAATGGTCCCCATTACGTTGAGTTCCTCCATGAGATGAGAAAACTTCTACTGAACTTGGTCCTGGGTGAGCCATTTTCCTTGGTGAAGGAGTTGGCCTACTTTGACAACTTCATATAGTTATATCCTCTATTGCCAAGTTTTCTTGATTTGTGTGTCCATGATCTGATCAATTGTTGCATGTTCCATGCAGTCTGGGTTGAGCTCTATTGGTGTGAGTTGTTTTGCAATGTCAGATGTGTCCAACGATGGTGGAAAGTATGGCTAAAGGTGATCTACATTGAACACTGGGTGCAAACCAAGGAACGGTGGGATGTTAAGCTCGAAGGCATTGTCCTCGTTGGCCTTGGTGATGGTATATGGCCCATATCGGAGCAGGTGAAGCTTGCGGTGAGGTCCAGCAAGGCCCTCCTTTTGCAAATGTAGCCAAACTTTGTTGCCCACATAGAATTTGTGTAGCACTTGATGTTGATCATGGTGTTACTTGTACTTAGCATTGGATCTGTCCAATATATCATGGAACTATTAGCGGATGTGTTGAATGTCCTCAATGATGTTGTTAGCCCTTTCAACGTCAGACTGCACGTGAGCTGAATCTACCTGAGTGGCTACAAATGGTATGGCCCTATCAATGGAGAATAATGGCTGAAATGCCAACCCTACCTGAAATGGGTTGTGGCCTATGTAGCTGTGGAGAGCTCTGTTGTAGCTATGTTGGACATAGGAGAGTCTTTCATCCCATGTGTGTGGATGCTTCGAGTTGTACATGTGCAGAATGTATACGATCATCCTATTGACAACCTTTGTTTGGCCATCAGTTTGGAGATGAAAATTTTTGGACTTAGTGAGTTTTTTATCCAACATTAACTAGATACTTGACCAAAATGCACTTAGGGATATGTTGTCCCAATCTAAGATAATGGACTATGGGATCCCAAAGTGTACCCACACTCGCTCAAAGAAGAGCTTAGCAATGGCCTATGCTATGATACTCTTCTTGGAGGCCACCATGATGGTCCTCTTAGAGAATTTGTCGACGATCACAAAAACATAATCATTTTCATGCTTAGTAGAAGGAAGGCCTGACATATAATCCATGGATATAGATTCCCAAGGCCGACTATGAGTAGTTAGAGGAGTATGCAAGCCTTGCTTCTTGATGGTTGGTTTGGCAATGGCGCAAGCGATGTAGGATCTAATGTACTTCCCAACATCCTGACAAAGTTTTGGCCAATAAAAATACTTATACAATACCACCATGGTTTTCTCTACTCTGAAATGTCCAGCGACCTGACTGTAGTGCGCCTCACAAATAATCTTGGCACACTCACTTGAAGGAACACATATGTGTCCCACGTGGCATAACAGTGCATCTTGAAGATGAAAATTTCAAACTTTCTTCCCTTCAAGGAGTCTCTAGTATGCGTTGTCGAATTTTGGATCGCTCTTATAAATATGTGCCACCTTGATGTTTGGTGCCCACAGGAGTCGATCACAGCGATTATCGCCATGACTGGCGGATGGCTAAGGCAATCAGCGACATTATTGGTGTTGCCCCTCTTATACTTAATGTTCAAATGGAATTGTTGAAGACAGGTGGACCATTTCTGATGAAAATCATTCTACAACTTCCCTTGTGTCTATATGAACTATAGAGGCTGGCAATCTGTGTGGATGACCGTTTCCTTCCCCAGAATGTAATGATTCCATTGATGGTAGGCATGCACAATGGAATACATTTCTTTGTTGTAAGTGGGGTACTTTTGGACTGTGTTTGAAAGTGTCTCACTGTGGTAAGCCACAGGATGCCCTTGTTGAGTAAGAACTGCACCAATAGCATAGTTGGAGGCATTTGTCTCAATCTTAAATGATTGTTGTAGGTCTAGTAATGTGAGGAATGGTATAGAGTAGAGGTGATTCTTCAACTCGGAGAACGCTCGTTGCTTGGTTTTCAACCAAAACAACTTGGCTTTCACTCTGCCCTTGGTGACTTGACTTAAAGGTCAAGTGATATGAGATAACCCCAACATGAACCTACGGTGGAAATTGGCAAGACCCAAAAAACTGTGGAGCTCTGTAAGAGTGGATGGGGCTGGCCAATCCTGAATGACTTGTATCTTGGATGGGTTTACATGTACACCCTGATCATCAATGATGTACCCTAGATATTAAACTTGGTTCAATCCAAAGGTACATTTCCCCAAGTTAGCACACACCTTGTGTTGTCGAAGGGTTTTAAGGACTAGTCGAATATGGTGGAGGTGCTCTTCCCAACTTCGGTTGAATATCAAGATGTCATCTAAATACACCACCATGAATGCATTGGTGAAGGGTTGCAAGATGTCGTCCATCAGTCTCATAAAATTTGCAGGGGTGTTTGTCAATCTGAACGGCATGAACAACCATTCAAAAAGGCCTTCTTTGGATTTGAAGGCAGTCTTCCACACATCGAAGGGTTCGACAGGCACCTGGTGATAACCTAATTTCAAGTCAATCTTGCTGAAATATTTGGCCCCCTTGAGCTGGTCCAGAAAGTCATCAATCCACTAGATTGGGTACCTATTCCAAACATTGATCTTGTTCAGCACCCGATAGTCAATACAGAGCCTCCAGGTCCCATCCTTTTTTTTGTACCAATACAATCGGGCTCCCACAAGGTGATGAGCTTGGCTTGATGTGCCCTTCCTATAGTAGTTCCTGAATCTGCCTCTTGATCTCATCATTCTCCAAAAGAGAGCATCGATAGATTAGTCCAATAGGCAGTGGCGTGCCCAGGGCCAGGTCAATGGAGTGCTTGACCTGACAGTGCAAAGGTACCCTTGTGGATGAGGAAAAAATGTCCTTGTACTCCTCCATGACCTTGTCCATCTATTTTTGTTGTGTAGAGGAGCCCTGCTTAGAAGTTGTGGCCACAACCTTCCACTTACCTTGGGGGCAAATCATAAGGAAAATGAATTTCCTGGTCTGGGAAATGATCTTGCTGCATTACTTTGTAGTGATCAAAGAGATGGTGGTAGGTGGGGCTACCTCTAGTATCCTGTACAACTTATTAGCCAAAGTAATAATCAAAGAGTAAGGTCTAGACTCATATACAGCATGCAACTTCCACAAGTATGGTTTTCCTAACAATACATCAGAAACTTCAAGAGGAGCAATGTCACACAATACCTCATTCGTGAAGGGGTTGATGCTATAGGGAAGGCGCACTGCTAACCAACATGAAGATCTCATCCTTGTTGAAGCCACCCAATGGCGTACTGTTGTGGATTTGTTGTAGTCTTTAGGCCCAGTCACTTCACAAATTCTGCTAAAATGAGGTTCTCTTAGCTCTCGCTGTCAAAAATGAACTGCAGTTTACCCTTCACCCACATTTGTGAGTGGAAGAGATGTTCCCCCTCCTCCGGATCTTCAAGCTCAATTTTTTGGCTCTTTGTGGTGGCCATAGTGGCACTAGGCTCACATCAATTATCTGCATCCCTTTGTCAGTCCCCTTATCAGGTTCTGATTCATAGTCGGAACCTACGTCTGATTTGGAAGCCTTCAGCTCGGCCACCAGTGACTGCTTGGCCCAACACTCACTTGTATTGTGAGTGGAGCTCTTATGGAACTCACACCATTTTCCCTTATCCTTCTTCGTCTTCGTGGTGTTGTTCTTTACTCTTGATTTCGGTGGGTTATCCTGGGTAGCCCCGCCTTGGCTTGGTCCCTTGTTCTATGGTTTGGGGGCACCTATTCCTTGCTTTGGATTCATAGTTCTAAAGTCCCGCTTCTTCTGTTTTAACTTCTGCTCAATATTTACAGTGTACCGATACGCCGTGCCGAGTGAGGAAATGTCTAGGAACTCCATCTCATCCTGGATGCACTTGTAAAACAATCACGGTACTTGAGCACCAAATGCCACTTAGTATCCTTGATACCCATCTTCATGTGAAGGATGTGCAAAGTATTCATGAACTCTCACACACCTTGGTCCCTTCCTTACCGTAGTGTGGTCCACTTTATGTATTTATCTTCATAGCTCCCGACAGGGTTATATTGTTCCTTGATGGCATCTTGGAAATAATTCCAAGTGGGTGCATCTAAAAACAACGAGGGTTCACTCTCGTCATTTTGTTGAAAGTAGGTTTCCCACCAGTCCTTGACATGTGGGGTGGCTTTAAGAAGTGTAAATGTAATCTTTTCCAGATTGGAAAAGTCATGAACTGAAAAATATCCTTCCAATAGATTTAACCATTTATCTATGGCGTCTACATTTATGATGCCTTCGAATATGGGAATATCGAAGTTAAGTTGTACCTTAAAATGAGTGGTGCCTCCAGAGTGGCTACTAGATGAAGATGCATCATCTGTGGGTATCTGTCGAAGGATTTGGGAAAATTTACCCATCATCGCGTCCCTTTGTCGCTCGAGGGATTATTCGAGCAACATTTTGAAATGATCTCCTGCCCACTCGTCTTTCTTTTCTCCCACCATGGGAGGTCGAGCCCTAACTCCTTATACCCTAACCTCATTGGGGACATGCAAAGAAAAATAGAGAAAGAGTAGACCTCTCTAATAGCACTGATCTGAAAATAAAAAGGAATGCAACAACTTACAAATTAACTCATAAACACAAAGGTGTAGCATAAAAACACTTCATTTCATTAATAGAAAAATATTGAACTATGCTTACAACAGAATAGAAATAAGATAGCATGGGTGATGGTAGCTTATCTCTGAGAAGAGATGTGGTGGCTACATGCCTCTGAACTAAGTTACAATGAGGCTCAAGGAATTTTCTATTATTGAATAATAAGAGAAAACCCTGAACAACCAAAACCCTAACCCGAGTAGATGTAACACCAGGAGTTTATGGGCCTCGCTGGGGTTAGTTGGGCAGCCAACTTCCTGGGGTCATAACTTGGTAATATTATCTTCATTAGATGCGTATGATACCTCATTGGAAAGATCTCTCCAAGGACTACAACTATCGATGTGATTACTTTTGTAATCGCTAGATGAATTTTAACACACAAAAAATGTCGTTTAGGGCCTCAAAATGGCTACGGAAGCTTAGGGCTCAAAAAACTACCAAAAATAGTAAATTGTGCTACATTTAAAGAAACTGAAGAAAATGAAAGAAACAATGGTGAGGGTCCAAGTGGAATAGGCGGGTGGCCACCAATATCCACCTGGATCAAGTAAGTTGCAAGGATATTTTTCTATAGACTAGTTACACTTATGGCTTTTGTTCCAAGGAAGAAACAACCAAATCCAGGTTTTGTCAGAGAGATATATGAAACATAATGTTACTCCCTTGGAGAGTCAAAATGAACCATTTGCTTTTGCAGAACTTCTATTCGACAATTTATTTTTGGAAACACAGATGGGGTGTTGTCTTACACAACCGAGCCCCACCCCACTAGACACACAGTTGGGTCTCTTTCCTTGACCGACTTACGGAAATGAAACATGTACAGTACATTGTAACAGTAGTAGAAGTAGTGTTAGCAGTATGTTGTAGTAGCTACAACCATCCTCCAAAATTTTGCCTTAGCTTCATTTTGGAGCCTCCCTTCCAACCTTCAGAGCAGCTTGCCTTGCTTCGTCAAGTTCACCTACTTTAGTGTTTTTCTTGCACAAAGGCAGCCTGTCGATCATAGCTTGATGCATTCCCCTCACAGGCTGTTCATCCTGACTTGGTCCAAATGCAGGTTGAGCATCTTCCCCTAGAAAATTGCACATTTCTTGAGGTAAACTAGCCTTCCCTCCATAAATTATACAATCCTATCTGGCAACCTGCTGGGCTCTAGGATTGCATAATTCTGTTAGTCAACACTCCCAATAGGAATTATGCAATTTTCCCCAACAGCCTGCTTAGCCCAGAATTTTCACAAATCTAGGTAGTAGTCAGCTGCTTTGCCCAGAAATTGTGCAAATCTCTTGGGCAGTTAGCTGAGATCCCAACTAGAAATGTGCATTTCCTTCAAGTAGTCAAACAACCTCTTACATGTGTAGTTGAGTTGATCAGTTCCCTCTAGGACTGAGCAAAACAAACTTGCATGCATGGGCTACTTCTCCCAAAATAGCATGCAAAGGCATCCCTTGTTTTAGGGATCTATGTTTAGCAGTTGGAAGTTACATGCAAGGATCATGTTAGAAACCTCCCACTAAGTGTCGCCTTCTTTAGATTTGTGGCATGCATATCATAACCTCAATGTTATCAAAACTCATCAACCAGATGCTGCAGAGCTCATTCCTCACATCAACCTTGCAGCTCTGACATCCCACATCACATCTAGGTACATTCAGCACACTCAGCCCAGTTGTTTTTGGGTAAGCATGCTTCCCATGCCTTGTGTTTCATTTCTATTTCTTTTTGTGTTTTTGATTATATGAGTATTGTTTTCTTTATTTCTTTGAACTTTTTCTATCATTTACATGTATATTTTCTTTTCCTAGCACCGTTTCATTTTTCAGCAACATCTCAATATTGTCACATGCGTGAAACTGTTTTCGCACACAGTCATCGATTCATCAACTCGCCTCACCCACATGCATGTTGTTCCATTTTCTGAATCTATCATTCACCATTTGCATGCATGATCATTCACTTATGCTTACAATTAGTATCAGCATGCATTCACACTCACATTCACTTTCAGTTGCACGTCGGCAAGTCTAGCCAACCTTGGCTGAGACTCTGCCTCACCAAGACAGAATTGCACAATCCTGACAGGGAAGGATCTTCCTTCCTCTCCAAAAATATAGATTTCTACCCAGCAGCTATTCCCCATGACTACTTTGCACAATCCTGAGGGACAGTGACTGCTGGCCAAGAAAATTGCGCAATGCAGTCACTGAGCCTGCAGCCATTGCCAGTTGAGATTGCACATTGCACAATTCTAGCAGTTAGCAGCCAAACTAGATTGTGCATTGCAAATTTCTGGCAATCAGTCAATCTCCCAGCAACATATACTATGCCTTATGCAGTCTTGGATATTGGTCTCCTAACCTCCCCGACGAAATTTCGCAACCTTCATGATCAGCCACATAGGTATGTTGCAAGTCAATTCTCAAGTTCATTTTGGTTTTCGACTGACAGATTCCTTGCCATGAGTTTTGCCATGTCTCCAAGTATTGCAAGTGTTCATCTACCTTTTAGTAGTGCAGGTACAATTGTTTCCAAGAGAGTGGAGTGAAAGACACCGTTCAGAGCAGATGCAATCGATCAAATGTCTATGAGCTTGCCTACTCATGAAGATATCAAGTTGTTAATAGTCAAGAACATCAAGATATCACAGCAAGTAGCATCATGAATAGCTGCTGAAGGAAGCATACGAACACAGTGAATATAGCAAATGCAGCAAATGCAATGAATGCAAGAGGAAGGTTTTTGACAACAAAGAGGTAGAACAAAGTTGCAAGATCAAGCAAATCCACTAATAATGAAAGAAACTTTGGAGATTCAAGCTATGAGGTGACGGTGCAACATGAAGATCATGCAAAGACAAAGAATGGAACAGAGAAGGAGTTGCATGTGTTGTATCAGCAACTTTGGAAGAACATGAAGCTATACAGACAGACGAATGAGTTACAACAAGAACTGGAACAGCAGTGGGTGCAACGTGCACTCATGGATGAAATTGCGATCATAAAAATGAATGATCCATCCCAGTAGCTGACACGGAGCAGACGTGATGAGAAATTTTTTTGATCGCATTCAAGGGATTTAGCAGATGTAGGTCATTGTGCACACGCATATAATCCAACCCATTCAACACTCTCACCAAGGCGAAGACAGGAAGCAATTCCAACTGGAGTTGAACATGTACTTTGGCAAGTTGATGCGCATGAACACCAACACACACTTGAAGATTAGCATGGACACTATGCATCAGTGTGTTGTTGGTTCAACCGCACCCAAGAATACCATGTGCATGTTAGTAGACGAGTTGGATGAAGGGGACAAACCAATGCACCGGCTACAACGGAGGTAAGAGTTCGCTTCAGCAAGATGTCACCATGAGGTGCATGCACACCATCATAGAAAACCAAGCTTGGAATCATCTCACCACCTTCACCATCACAAGGATGTCAAAGATTTTGTCTCATCATAGTGGACCGAGAGTTAGTGATGTCTTGCAAGGATTTCTCAAGCCATGTTGTCTCACATGAGTACATGTGCATTGTAATGTTGAGTCATGTCAAGTGTAAGTTAAGTGTCAACAATTGGATGTAATAATCATAGAGTAGGTGAAGAGTCATGAGGGTAGTTGAACTGTCACAAAGGGAAATGTCAAGGGTAACCCCATCCTTTTCTATAAATAATCCCTCATAATTCATTGTATAGGCTTTTGGTCAGCCAAGATTTTGTTAAGACTATCTTGAAGAAATATTGGATGGTATTGTAACACGCCTTGGCTTCTCTGCCACATGGAGCTAGTTCATATCTTTGGAGGAGTAGGCATATGTGGTTGTAATGCTTCACTATTGGGGCTAGTAGGTTTACATGTATGTATTGTAAGATGGGAACTTACACTTCTTTATATAATAAAATCCAACACGTTTTGACACATGTATTGTATATGTTGTAACATTGATCTTCAACACTTTTAATACTGTTGAAAATAATACTGAGAGGGGGGGTGAATCAGTATTATCTAGTCCTTTTAACAATTCTTCCTTATTTATACTTTGAATTATTTTTGCATATCAGTACCATAAAACAATGAG
>APFE030990094.1:82158-100008 GCA_000404065.3 Pinus taeda
GCCCAATCTGCATCTTTATAAGCATGAAGTGTGAGATCTATATCTCTAGGATACCATAAGCCATAATTTTGTGTCCCTTGAAGATATTTGAAAATTCTCTTTACTGCTTGAAGATGAGTCTCCTTTGGATTTTCCTGAAATCTACCAACTATTCCTACTGCATGAATGATGTCCGGTCGGGTACCTGTCAAATAAAGTAGACTTCCGATCATAGATCTGTAGGTTGCTTGATGTACTGCTGCAGATTCATCATTTGCACTGAGGCTACATCCTGTGACTATGGGTGTACATACTGGTTTTGCATCTTCCATGCCATATTTCTTCAAGATCTGTTTGAGATACTTGGTTTGAGATAAAAAGATTCCTTCTTCCTTTTGTTGGATTTGCAAACCAAGGAAATATGTCACAATTGGTTTTCCCGCAATTGATGATAGCTTTATGGTCACAATTGTAATTGCCGGGCTTCTTTCTTCCTATACACATTTTTTGGAGACTCTACATGTAACTGGGAAGTTAGAGAAACTAAAGTTTGATGAACTCTGTGAAATGTTGACTCAACATGATAAAACTTTTGGGAAGAAGAAGAAAGTAGGTAAAGATGTTTTTCTCATAGAGGCCGGCACTAGTAAGTCATCAACAGACAGTTCTCGAGGCAGAGGCAGAGGGAATCAGAATCAAGCAGCACATAATAGAGGATGAAGCCAAAACAGAGGAAACAATTTTAACAGAGGAGGAAGAAATAATTTTCAAGGTAGAGGAAACAACCAAGGAAGAGGCAATTTTCAAGAACAAGGATAGAATAATCAAGGTAGAGGACGATCTCAAAATAGAATTCAAAGCAGAGTCAGAGCACAATCTTCAGGAAGAGGAAGAGACTTAAGTCAAATTGTGTGTCGAAGATGTAACAAAGTTGGCCATTATGCTGAAGATTGTCGAACATCACTTAATAAAATTCCCAAGTTTCAACAGCATTCAGCACAATTTGCAAATGATCAAGATGAAGATCACTCAGAATATGTTTTTACTTCCTCACCAGCATCACAAATTTCATCCCATCTTAGAAGTGACTACGAAGATGCCTGGATCTTGGATTCCGGGGAAACTCAGCACATAACTTGTCGACATGATTTTTTCTAGAATTTTCAAGATTACCAACTTAATTCCATTTTTCTTGCTGATGATACAAAACATACTCCTTATGGAAAAGGAGTAGTAAAAGTTTTTCTCCCAGGTATTGGAGGAAAAATGATTTCCAATGTATGGTATGTACCCAGTTTCAAGAAAAATTTTCTTTCTTTAGTCACGATTCGACAAGAAGGACATCAGGTGATTATGGAAGATGGTTTAGTGAAGATTAATTCAGTGAAACATAACTTGAAAATAGTCATGACAGTTTATGATGATGGAAAACTGTTACGGATGAAAGGGACAGTTATTCCAAGGCATTCTGATTTTGCAGGGGCAATGACTACAGGTATTTCACCTATAAGACTATGGCATGTAAGATATGGACATTTGAATTTTGAGAGTCTTTCTCAATTTCAGAAACAAGGAATGGTTAAAGGACATCCCACATTCAAAAAGGAAAATGCAAAATGTGAAGCTTGCATTTATGGCAAACAAAATCGAGAAAGTTTTCCAACAATTTCATGGCGTGCAAACAGGTGGCTACAACTAGTTCATAGTGATGTTTGTGGTCCACTACAAAATTTATTTGGTGGTTGCAAATATTTCTTACTATTCATTGATGATTTCAGCAAAATGACTTGGGTTTACTTCTTGAAGAACAAGTCAGAAGCATTTGATAAGTTTAAAATTTTTCGCCAACTTGTTGAAAATGAAGTCAAAGAAAAGATAGGTACTCTCAGGACAGATAATGGGGGAGAATTCACTTCGAATGAATTCAAAAATTACTGCAGTGAAAATGGCATAAGACGGCATCTTACTAATGTTTACACTCCACAGCAAAATGGAGTAGTCGAAAGAATGAATTGTACTTTGTTAGGAATGGCGAGATCCATGTTAACTTTCAAGAGGTTAAGTCCAACATATTGGGCGGAAGCAATTCATACAGCTATCTACTTAAGAAACAAATCTCCAACTGCTTCTTTAGACAGAATCACAACTTATGAAGCTTGGTTTGGTTTCAAACCTCGAGTTAAACATCTTAGAGTTTTTGGGTTAGTTTGTTATGCCTTAGTTCCGAAAGAAAAACGCACTAAGCTTGACTCACGAAGTTTAAAATGCACTATGATTGGCTATTCTGATGAGAAGAAAGGGTACCATCTTTTGACCAATGGAAAATTCATTGTAAGCAGGGATGTCATTTTTGATGAAACTGAGAGCAAAAGTGCTGATGAAATTGAAAATCTTCTTCACAAGTTAGAAACTAAGGGAAGTAAAAGAAATGGAAAAATGCAAAGTCAAACAACTTCACCAAATTGGTATGAACTTGATTTTTCTTCCTCTGAAGATGAGTCATCCAGTCCATCTACATCAACAACATCATCTAGGTCTTCTAGCAGTTCATCCGCATCTCCAAGCAGCAGCAGTTTTTCTAATAGTGATTCTCCACATTCTTCACCTGAATGACGAACATCAGTTTATATTAATCCTCTTTACAATGATGGGGACTTTACAGAAGCACAAACAAGTGAGCACCAACTTCTGAAATGGGCAGTTCAACTTTTGAAAGATGTAAAGCCTGATGAACAGAATAAAACTGGCACCAGAAGGGCACATAGAAGTGAAGGCAATTTTGCCTTGATAGAAAATGATTTTACTGAACCTTCCACATAAAAAGAAGCAGTAAAACATAAAGAATGGAAACAGGTTATGGTTGAAGAATATCAAGCAATCATTGATAACAACACTTGGAAACTTGTTGATTGTCTAGCAAATGTTAAACCCATAGGCTGCAAATGGGTTTACAGAATTAAGTATAATCAAAACGAATAACTTGAAAAGTATAAAGCTCGACTTGTCACAAAAGGTTTTGCGTAACAGGAAGGCATTGAATATGAGGAAACTTTTTCTCCTTCAGCTAAATGGAACACCATCCGATTAACACTTGCATTGGCTGCTCAAAAAGGATGGAAAGTTCATCAAATGGATGTGAAAAGTGCTTTTCTCAATGGGGATTTAAAGGAGGAAGTGTATATGACCCAACCACCAGGTTTTGAAGTTGAAGGACAAGAACATAAAGTTAACAAATTGATCAAGGCTTTATATGGATTAAAACAAGCTCCTCGAGCTTGGTATTCAAAGATGGATGAATACCTTAAGAAAGTTGGTTTTCAATGAAGTGAATCTGATGATACTTTGTATGTGCGGCAACAGGGAAAATATCTGGTAATTCTTGTTATGTATGTAGATGATTTGATCATTATTGGCAACCATGATGATCATATTGCACAGGTGAAAAAGGAGTTACAAGCAAGTTTTAAGATGACATATTTGGGATTACTTCACTACTATCTTGGAGTTGAAGTCTTCCAATGTCCACATCATATTTTCATTTCTCAAAGTAAGTATGCAGCAGAGGTTCTTCAGCGTTTTGGCATGCAGGATTGCAAGCCCGTTCTTACCCCCATGGAGCAAAACTTGAAACTTTCAAAATTTGAAGGGGGGGAAAGGTGGACAATACTACTTATAGACAGTTGATTGGCAGCTTGATTTATTTGACAAATACTCGTCCTGATCTATCTTATACGGTCAGTATTCTTTCACGTTTTATGCAAGAACCACGAGACAGCCACTAGAATGCAGCCAAAAGAGTTCTTCGATATATCCAAGGAACAAAAGATTTTGGTCTTCTTTACACAAAGACTAAATTTTTTTTACTTGGTGGATATTCTGATGCCGACTTTGCTAGGAGTATTGATGATTGAGCATCAACATCAGGTTATTTAATGAACATGGGGTCAGCAGCAGTATCTTGGAGTTGTAAGAAACAAGCTACAGTGGCCACTTCTTCAGTAGAAGCAGAGTACATTTCAGCATGGGAAGCAGCAAGTGAAATTGTTTGGTTGCGTCGAATTTTACAGGACTTGGGTATTTCTCAGGCATAAGCTACATCATTATTCATTGACATCCAGTCAGCCATCAAACTTGCCAAGAACCCAATTGTTCATTCAAAGACAAAGCATGTGGACACCAAGTATCATCATATCAGACCTCTCATTGCCAAAGATGTCCTCAAGCCAGTTTATTGTCCTTCTGAAGATCAGATCTTCGACATTTTCACGAAACCACTTGGAAGAATAAAATTTACTAAGTTCAGGGATGAACTTGGTATCTATTGTAATGTATCTTTGGATCATAGGGGGGAATGTTAGATGATCCAAAAATAATTTATTATCATAAGGTTAATAAAATGAAATAAATAATTAATTAATTTAAGAAATTAATTAAATAATTATTATTCTAGAATGATTAATTATTTAATGGAGACAATTAGAAATTAGTATATTGTTGTAACAAAATATGACTCTCCAAATGTGTTGTATCCTAGGCTCTATTTTAGGAGATTAGTTAGCTTGTTGGTTTGAATAGAATTTAATGTAAATGGACACTTGTTATTTAATAAGTGATCCATAACTAGAGGTAGTTAGGACATGGAGCTTATATATAGCTCATTGCAAGAGTGATTGGTCATTTGGGTATAAACTCTTGCAAAATCAATTATGTAATTATTTTTTCTGATTAATAAAATTATGTGTCTGAGGACACTTCTACCATTAGCATTTCAAAGGAAAGGGATTCTAATACCCGTAATTTATGATATGGATTTGATCACTAGAATTTTTTTCTCCATCGTGATGCTCTTAGAATGAAAAAATTAGAAGAATTAACTCACGAGACCCTTTTTACTCGTAGGATCCAGTTTGTCAAATTGGGGTCTAAAACATTATCGAACAATTTTGAGGCATTAAATGAAATTTTTTTAAGGTAAAATCTTTCATTCCTCAGCATCATACATTGTTTTCCTATTGTACACACAATTACCTTTTCATAGATCATATTTAGTATGTGAAAATTATGTCACTCAGAATTCGACATTCCTATTTTCACCAGGATAATTTCAGATCATCCTATGTAATCCCCCCTTACTCACGAAAAATGGACTAGCCACATTATTACAGTGAACTAGATCCTAGAAAAGTATATATTGTAAGTCTCGTTAATAGATGAGGTAGTCAAACCTAGCCACTAATAGGCTATCGGGTTGTAATATAACTGGGCGACTCGAAAGAAAACCGGTTTCATTATTTAGAGTGCATTTGTTCCATGGATGCACAAAATCAGCCAAGAGGCATAGGACATAGAGAACACAGAGATGATTTGTGCACTATAGTAGCCCATCGACCACAAGCCATAATTTTTTGTACTCACAACCATTTTTTTATTAGGGAAAGAGAATAGGGGAGACTCAACTTCCAACTAGGTTTTCCTCTCAACAAGGTTTCTTAGGTCTTATCTCGTGTCAAATATTTTCATGTGTCACACCTCCCTTTGTTACTATTCTTTTTTTTTGTAAATCATCTGTCTCAATATAGTATGAGGGTGGGGTTAACATATAATCTTCCCCATTGCGTCTCAATGAGTCACCAAATAACATGGTAGAGTGAATATTTTTATCAAAATTTATAAGGTAACAAAAGTCAACCTATAGCCAATAATAAACTTAGATGAGGAAAACTCATAAACTAAGTTTTATCTTGTGTTAAAAAAAAAAAAAAAAAAAAAAAAAAAAAAAAAAAAAAAAATTTAAAAAATAAAAGTAAAAAATTAGGAGTTTAATTAAGAGAGGTATCAGAAATGGTATCAAACAACTGGTTTACAACACTTGGATCTACATGGGCATAAAATACAAATATAATAACTAATAAGTTTTATTACAACTCTTACATGTTAAATGATTGAGGAGGGAGAAAGAGAGGCTTTGTTGTGAAGCCGTGAAGGGAGTGAATATCATCGAGGTAAAGAATCATGAAAAGGGATATCTATTGAAATACTAATCTCTAGGAATCAACATATCCAAGATATGTAGTAATTCCTTTAAGAAACTATCAAAAGGATGCAAACCAAAAATGGATAAGCATAGAACAGATAACCAACAGTTATTGAGGATGTAGGTAGAGTAATATAAAATATAAGAAGAGCAATAGAGGATGAATTCAACAATGTTAAAAAGGTATAATGATAAAAAAACAATGAGAAATAATGGGTAGAACTATAATATTAAGGAAATGATTCCAAAGGAACGAAAGGAAGATTTAAAAATAAATGGTCCACCTAATCTAGGAAATGAATTATCAAATTAAACTGACATAATAAATGTGACCACTAAATAAAAACGCATGGTTGAGTAACACAGGGAACTATTTTTATCTTTATCAATATTATAACCCAAAAGCTAGGTTTACTACATACCAATTAAATGGTGAATCCAATATTTGGTGGGAGAATACTAAAATTTCTAATGTAATTAATAAAAATGAAACAACATGGAAACATCTTAAGGAGATATTTGAGAAAAAATATTTACGTGAAAGATACATTGATAATAGAGCCAAGGAGTTTCATGATTTGAAACTAGGAAGTATCAATATAGATGTCACCACCACCAAATTTTTAAGGTTGTTGATGTATGTACCCTACCTTTTGGGAGAAAATGAAAAGGAGAAAAAATAACTCTAATTCTTACCCTCCTTATAATAGAATCAAATTGAATTTTACAACCAAAAAAGAATGGATAAAGTTATGAGAAAATAAAATTTGTGTCATTAGCAATTTAGTCACAAGACAAAACAATGCAAGCCAAGGTCTACTAAGAAAAAGGAGATATCACATTTCAAAGGAAAGGGATTATAATACCCGTAAATTATGATATGGATTTGATCACTATATTTTTTTTCTCCATCTCGATGCTTTCAGAATGAAAAAATTAGAAGAATTAACTCACGAGACCCTTTTTACTCATAGGACCCAGTTTGTCAAATTGGGGTCTAAAACATTATCAAGCAATTTGGGCCATTAAATGAATTTTTTTTAAGGTAAAATCTTTTTTTCCTCTGCATCATACATATTTTTCCTATTGTACACACAAATACCTTTCTAACTGTGAATGATTTTCGTCAATCAGAGTTCGTATGTGAAAATTATGTCACTCAGAATTCGACATTCCTATTTTCACGACGATAATTTGAGAGCATCCTATGTAATCCCCCCTTATTCATGAAAAATGGACTAGCCACATTATTACAGTGAACTAGATCCTAGAAAAATATATATTGTAACTCTCGTTAATATATGAGGTAGTCAAACCTAGCCACTAATAGGCTATCGGGTTGTAGTATAATCGGGCGACTCGAAAGAAAATGGTTTCCATTATTTAGAGTGCATTTGTTCCATGGATGCACAAAATTATCCAAGAGGCATAGGATATAGAGAACACGGAGATTATTTGTGCACTATAGTAGCCCATCGACCACAAGCCATAATTCTTTGTACTCACAACCGTTTTGTTATTAGGGAAAGAGAATAGGGGAGACTCACCTTCCAACTAGGAATCCCTCTCAACAAGGTTTCTTAGGTCTTATCTCGTGTCAAATATGTTCATGTGTCACACCTCCCTTTGTTACTATTTTTTTTTTTTGTAAATCATCTGTCTTGATATAGTACTTTTCTTCCTCTTATGTTACATATTTTTTCTCACCTCTAATAGTTTATTTCTATCTAGACAAAATTGTCATTAACATTATCATCTCAAACAAAAATGCAAGTTATTTTTATATTACAAACTACATATACGGTTGTTTATCTCTCTTTCTCTCTCCTTCTCTCTCCCTTTCCTCCTCTCTCCCTCACTCTCTTTCCATCTATCCCTTGTCACTCCCTTTCTCTTTCCACCTTTCTCCCTCTATGTCATTCTTTTCCCTCCCTCTCTCTCCCCCTCAAACTCCATCTCTCTCCCCTTCTCTCTTTTGAGTCTTCTCTTCCTTCCTCTCCCTCCCTTTATCTCCCACACTCCTCCATCTCTCCCCCCCATCACTTTCTCTCTCCCTCTTCCCTCTAGCTCTTTCATTATCTCAATCCCTCTCTCCTTCTCGCTCTCCCCTCGTTTTTTGTGTCTCCCTCTCTCTCTCTTCCACTTCTCTCCGTTAGAAAATCAAAATGCATAAAATATTTTCTTACTTTGATAACAACTTGTGATAATTTTTAATTATATTGTCTTCTTATGTCTTATTTTCATCAAGCAACTATCGAACCGTAAAGAACATGAAGATCGCAACAACAATAGAACATAGTATGTGGGATCTCAGCTAGGGAAAACACCTCTCCTAGGGGAAAACCAAATTAAAATTCTCTTCTTCTTATAGAACTAAGACAAAATGAGAGCTTCAAGACCTTTAGACCAAGACAAAGATTCTATCCAAGCACTAAGTCATCCTTCCAAGAAATAATTCTTCATATCAGCTTAAGTCAACAAAGTCAATTAAACTCAAACTTCTATTTTGTTCGTCAAATCATATTTTGGGACCTCAACTGTAGGTTTGCAACTCAGTCTGCATCTTTTAGCGCTACAATAGGTCAAAAACTCTTTTCTTTTTTGCATGTGTGAGCAGAAATAGTTAAGAATTAGGTCTTCATTCCTTCACTAAGGATTCTTCTTCTCTTCACACTTCCTTTCTTATTGTTTCTATTGCAGATCGAACTAAGTAATTGAAGGTGTTAAATGAAGAAGAATTTCACTTCTATATATAAATTTCCATGTGGTCGAATAGGCCTTCCTAGTATGAGTTCTGCAGGATAAGCCGACTTGGTCTTGGAGGACTCTTTTGACACTTTAAACACAAAAGTAAATCTTCTCTTTTGATGCAAAATGGCCTCTCGGATATTATATGTGTAACAAAAACTCTCTTGATTTATGAAAAATAATATTTTGAATTGAAAAGACCTAAAAGCATGAAGAACATGCTTGACCTAATTAACTTGAGCATGAAACTTGTGCTTATAAAATAATAGCTATTTTTCTCCTTTTTCTTTTTACATCAAATATAAAATATCAAGAGTACATGAGTCATTATGAAGAACGAACCTAATTACATTTTTCAACGCTCTCCCTATCTCCTTCCTCTCCTCTTCTTTGCCCTCCTCTCCTCTCTGCCTCACTTTCTCTCAATCTCTCCCTTGCCACTCCCTCTTTCTCTCCACTTTTATCTCTCTATGCCTTCGTTATTCCTCACTCTTCCCCCCCCTCCCCTTCTCTCTCTGCCATCCAACTTTGTTACTATCCCCTTCTTACCTCTCTTAAATTTGATCAGGTCTTATTTTGTTTAAGGAAGTATCTAAATTAAAAAGATTGGATTGGTTGTAGAATATTAAACCTATATTTTGGATAAATCATGTCAAAGAAAATAAAATAATGAAAAACTTAAACAAATCATGCTCTACCTTTCCTCTATTATTGTTAGTCACTTTGCTTGCTCTCATCGTTTGGATCCTTAGTTAGGATGGATCTATGTTGTTTCTTCGTAACATCATTTATATTATATAAAGTTCACATCATTATACATAAAAGTATTCTCATTTTTAATTTTATTAAAACCTTGATTTAACTTCTATAGAAATTAGGATGGATATATGTTGTTTCTTCATAGCATCATTTATATTATATAAAGTTCACATCATTATACATAAAAGTATTCTCATTTTTAATTTTATTAAAACCTCGATTTAATTTCTATAGAAATATTTTTAGTCGTCGTGAGAATAGAGGGTTTAGAGATATCTCAAAACTACTTATAACATTTTTCCTTTTGGATTCGATTGAAAAATTGTTATCAAATTAAATTAATATAAGATATTTTGATTGTGATATAACTTATGGTTTTTGGGCATGTGGTACTCATATTTCATGGTATTGGCCCATGGTATTATACAAATCATATTTGCAAATTAATAATATCCATTTTCAAGTGGGGGGCAAATATTCATAGTTAAGAATCTTGTCATATTGTTATAAAAAAATTTGAATGCGAAATAAGTTATGATTTTTTGGCATGTAGTATTGAAAAGCCATGGTATTGGCCCATGGTATTGTAACAAAATCTATTCACATGTTCATAATATGAATGGAAAAGTGTGGGTGAATATCTATGGTTAAGGATCTCATGATAAGCCATGGTATTATCCCATGGTATTATCAGAAATATTATTTACAAGTTAATAATATATCTAGTATAGCGGGGGTGAATTTCCCTAGTTAAGAAACTTTTTGTGTTTTAATAAAATATTTTTATTGTGAAATAATTCATGTCCTTGATGGTATGTTGTATTGGTAAGTCATGGTATTGGCCGATGATATTGTAACAAAGGCATATTTACAAGTTAATAATATCAACTGTAATATGGGGGTCAATCTCCATGGTTAAATTTTTTGTCGTATTGCTAAAAAATATTTTGGTTGTGAAATAAGTTATGGTTTTTGGGAATGGGGTATTTATAAGTCATGGTTTTGGCCCATGGAATTGTAACTAATCATATTCACAAGTTAAATTAATTGTAAGATACTTTTCCTTTTTTTCAACATTATTTTTCTTTGATTTCGCTAAAATTTAGTGAGGATTTTTTGGAATGATAATTTTGAGCTCTTTATCTGCACATTTAAGTGTCTCACGTTTTTGAAACTGTTGATGTGAGATGGTTTTGTGATATGAAACTATAGCAAGTGTCAACTACTTTTGTAGTACTTGTTTGTCACACAATATAAATTATCTATAACAAATTGAATTTTATTATTTTTATTAATTTAACCTTTTATTATTAATTGAGCAAACATTTTAATGTTCAAACTTATCATTTTAACTTTTTATTATTAATTGAGGCAATATTCACAATGTTTAAACTCATTTCCAATATCACTTTTATTTTTTATTATATTTTAATAAAACTAACATTTAAGATTATTACATAATTGCACTACACTTTACAAGCGCACATATACTTTAACTTGTAGAGCCACCTTTTAACAAAATAAATTGCAATTACATAAATAATTCAAAAATATTAAAAAATTCAAAAAATACTATATTTGAAAATTAATTTATTAAAATTTAAGACTTATATTTATAATTTCAAGTTGAATTTAATTTTACTGTATAATTTGAAATATTACAAACATAAATCAATATAATCATTTGATTTCTATAATCAATATAATCATTTGGTTCTATTCGTACTTTTCAGTGTTATCTTAAAGATTTTTTGATGAGTGAGACAATTTACTTAATAAAGTTAAACTACAGGTACAATAGTACAATAGATATACGCTTGTCTATTACCTTGAATATCAAAGTCAATCTGTTCCTGCTTTAGTTTGGGTAAAATTGTGTGATTGTTAATATAAAGTTTCTAAATTGCTGGGCCGTACCGGTACATATCAGTGTCCCGTACAAATTCAAAATTGCTGGGCCGTAAACATGGAGGGCGATGTATTGATTAATCAGTATTATGTCTAATACGTATCCCATTCAATACTGATCACTGTAGTAGATAGAGCCCATTCAGAATTAGCCCAAATTAATACAGTTATACCTAGGAATTTCAATTTCTGAAACATTGAATATTAAAAATCAGAGGAACTTCTAGTCAAACGCTACACAAAGCGAAATGACCTGAGCAAACCAGAACTGGAAGGTACTGAACTGGCAGCCAAAATACTGGCCGTAAACATGGAGGGCGATGTATTGATTAATCAGTATTATGTCTAATACGTATCCCATTCAATACTGATCACTGTAGTAGATAGAGCCCATTCAGAATTAGCCCAAATTAATACAGTTATACCTAGGAATTTCAATTTCTGAAACATTGAATATTAAAAATCAACTTCGCAAACCATCAAACCCGGTATGACGTGGATCTCAAACACTGACATAACATAAACCATAAAAGCTTTGGAATCTGAAATAACCAATTCAAAAAATACTTCAAGAAAGTAACAAATAATATTAAAAATAAACCGCACTAATGGGTATCGACTGCTGACCTTAACTATTCACTCCAAAAGCAACCAAAAAAAAACAAAACAAACAAATTTTTATGCATTCCTAGAGTTTTAGCCACAATGGAAAAGTAAAACCATATACCTAATGTGAGAAAAACATGCCCATGGCTCCTTAAATACAACCGTAAATTTATTGTGATTATCAATATCTAGCGGGGCGGGGAGGGGCCAAAACTCAAATAAGATCCCAAACTCGAAAGTGTGGAGAATAATAAACAAAGCATACATTTTATATTAGAATTTATACACATTTAGAGCACTATAAAAATAATCAATATTATATAATGGAATAATGATAGGGCTATGGTATGATACCTTTACCCTCTCCATTGCTAATGGAATCACAAAAGAACCCATTAGTGAATAACCATAAAACAATATTAAACTAAATGATGTCTTTCCATTTTTCCAAGGGAACGATTAAAATAATATTATAAGTATGAAGAACATGGTCTTAGTGTGTTAAACTCTTCGAGGTATTTCATTACAAACAAAAAATGTCTTACGGAGACCCAATAACCATATAAACTAGAGATAGTTTAAAATTAGTCCATTCACAATAAGTGAAAATAGAAGCCATGCAAGGAGATGGTTGAAAACCAAATCAAGGGAAGGAAGTTATCATCATCTCATCATCATACTGAGGGAAATTATTTGGGAAGTATGTCCATGGGATGACATACATCCCCTCCTTAGTTTGTATCTTAACATTATCAAAAACTCACCTCCAAATAACAAACCTCCTACCCAAACGATGCCAAGAAGAATTTAGTGTCTTAGAAGAATGAAAAAAAAGTGAAAAACAAAAATAGATAGCAAACAAAAGTAGTTATTATCTACCTTGTTTCCCATACCTTTCAAATCCTCTACATAGTGTAGGAAAGATAATGTTAATCCAATTTTAGATTTCATAGAAAGAATAAAACTTGATGTGGGTAATCTCGGTTGAGTGCAATCTGAGATTTGGGATACATATGAGGCAAGGGGGAAAGATAAAAATAAAATGAAGGAAATGGATTGTAGAAAATTAATAACAGAATGAAGGAAAATAATTCACAGAGTCAAAAAAAAAATTGGGACAATAGTAATGAAAATTCTAGAACCATAACTCTGAAAGGATATGTTCAAAACCTAATTTCAAAATGTGCTTACTGAGGAAGCCAATACATTTTCCATGTTTCAACTACCTATTTCTAAGCTTCAGATCACATTTGTTAAAAATGATAGAAAAGGTTTCTATTAAGCCCATAGAAAACATTGCATTTGGGACAAGAAGGGGAATCAACATTAGTCAATTATTTAAGAGCTGAAATACCATTTGAGCACATGAACATAGTGATAAGTAAGCATAAATTAAACCCAAGTGTCATGTGAGACACTACGCTGAACACATATCCCCCTAGTATAACATAAAACCTTGTTGAAATCAATTGAGGGAAGGGGAAAACCATATGAGGGTGGGGTTAGCATATAATCTTCCCCATCGCATCTGAATGAGTCACCAAATAACATGGTAGAGTGAATTTTTTTATCAAAACTTATAAGGTAACAAAATTCAACCTATAGGCAATAATAAACTTAGGTGAGGACAACTCATAAGCTAAGTTATATCTTGTGTTAATACCAGGAAAAAAATAAATAAATAAATTAGGAGTTATTAAGAGAGGTATCAGGAATGGTATCAAACAATTGGTTTACAACACTTGGATCTACATGGGCATAAAATAAAATATAATAACTAATAAGTTTTATTACAACTCTTACATGTTAAATGGTTGAGGAGGGAGAAAGAGAGGCTTTGTAGTGAAGCCGTGAAGGGAGTGAACATCATCGAGGTAAAGAATGATGAAAAGGGATATCTATTGAAATACTAATCTCTAGGAATCAAGATATCCAAGATATGTAGTAATTCCTTTAAGAAACTATCAAAAGGATGCAAACCAGAAATAGATAAGGATAGAACAGATAACGAACAGCTATTGAGGATGTAGGTAGAGTAATATAAAATGTAAGAAGAGCAATAGACGATGAATTCAACAATGTTAAAAAGGTATAATGATAAAAAAACAATGAGAAATAGTGGGTAGAACTATAATATTAAGGAAAGGATTCAAAAATAAATGGTCCACCTAATCTAGGAAATGAATTATCAAATTAAACTGACATAATAAATGTGACCACTAAATCATTAGACATTAGTGAACAAAATGAACAAACACTTTGAGAAAAAAGAACAATGTAGAAGAAATATAAGGGATATAAGTGGAATTTAAGAAATTGATGCCATCGATTTTTGAAAGAGATTCTAAAAGGAAAAAAATGCATGGTTGAGTAACATAGGAAAATATTTTTATCTTTATCAATATTATAACAACCCAAAAGCTAGGTTTACTACATACCAATTAAATGGTGAATCCAATATTTGGTGGGAGAATACCAAAATTTCTAATGTAATTAATAAAAATGAAACAACATGGAAACATCTTAAGGAGATATTTGAGAAAAAATATTTACGTGAAAGATACATTGATAATAGATCCAAGGCGTTTCATGATTTGAAACTAGGAAGTATGAATATAGATGTCACCACCACCAAATTTTTAAGGTTGTTCATGTATGTACCCTATCTTTGGGGAGAAAATGAAATGGAGAAAAAATAACTCTAATTCTTACCCTCCTTATAATAGAATCAAATTGAATTTTACAACCAAAAAAGAATGGATAAAGTTATGAGAAAATAAAATTTGTGTCATTAGCAATTTAGTCACAAGACAAAACAATGCAAGCCAAGGTCTACCAAGAAAGAGGAGATATTTCATTTCAAAGGAAAGGGATTCTAATACTCGTAATTTATGATATGGATTTTATAATTATAATTTTTTTCTCCATCTCGATGCTTTCAGAATGAAAAAATTAGAAGAATTAACTCACGAGACCCTTTTTACTCGTAGGACCCAGTTTGTCAAATTGGGGTCTAAAACATTATCAAACAATTTTGAGGCATTAAATGAAAATTTTTTAAGGTAAAATCTTTGTTTCCTCAGCATCATACATTGTTTTCCTATTGTACACACAAATACCTTTCTAACTGTGAATGAATTTCGTCAATAAGAGTTCGTATGTGAAAATTATGTCACTCAGAATTCGACATTCCTATTTTCACCACGATAATTTGAGAGCATCCTATGTGATCCCCCCTTATTCATGAAAAATGGACTAGCCACATTATTACAGTGAACTAGATCCTAGAAAAGTATATATTGTAACTCTCGTTAATAGATGAGGTAGTCAAACCTAGCTGCTAATAGGCTATCGGGTTGTAGTATAACAAGGCGACTCAGAAGAAAAGGGGTTCCATTATTTAGAGTGCATTTGTTCAATGGATGCAAAAAATTAGCCAAGAGGCACAGGAGATAGAGAACACAAAGATGATTTTTGCACTATAGTAGCCCATCGACCACAAGCCATAATTCATTGTACTCACAACCATTTTGTTTTTAGGGAAAGAGAATAGGGGAGACTCACCTTCCAACTAGGGTTTCCTCTCAACAAGGTTTCTTAGGTCTTATCTCGTGTCAAATATGTTCATGTGTCACACCTCCCTTTGTTACTTTTTTTTTTTAAATCATCTGTCTTGATATACTTTCTCTTATGTTACATATTATTTCTCACCTCTAATAGTTTATTTCTATCTAGACAAAATTGTCATTAACATTATCATCTCAAACAAAAATGCATGTTATTTTTATATTACAAACTACATATACGGTTCTTTATCTCTCTTTCTCTCTCGTTCTCTCTCCCTTTCCTCCTCTCTCCCTCACTCTCTCTCCATCTTTCCCTTGTCACTCCCTCTCTCTCTCCACCTTCCTCCCTCTACGTTGTTCTTTTTCCCTCCCTCTCTCTCCCCCTCAAACTCCATCTCTCTCTCCTTCTCTCTTTTCAGTCTTCTCTTGCTTCCTCTCCCTCCCTTTCTCTCTCACACCCCTCTATCTCTCCCCCCATCACTTTCTCTCTCACTCTTCCCTCCAACTCTTTCATTATCTCAATCCCTCTCTCCTTCTCTCTCTCCCCTCGTTTTTTGTGTCTCCCTCTCTCTCTATTCCCCTTCTCTAAATTAGAAAATCAAAAGGCATAAAATATTTTCTTACTTTTTTCAGGCCAGGCAGTAACTCTCCAATATGGAGTAAAACTGATTCTATTCATTTCATTAGGTAGGCTATTGTTATATACAAAAGGGTGTGACTGGTCAGTTCATCTTCTGATGACTGTTCACATTCCTAATTTAACTATTTACATAAATTCACCCAATCGTGAGGATTAGGTGTCAACATTCCCCCCCTTAATCAGAAGGGATGTTGGTGAGTCCAAGCATCGTTCTGAATCTTTCAAGTTTTTCTCATCCAAGCGCTTTGGTGAAGATGTCTACAATTTGCTGATTTTTGGATCAATGGCAGAAATGGATTGTTTTGGCCTGAACATGATGTTGGATAAGATGATATTTAGTATTGATGTGCTTTGTTCTATCATGGAACTTTGGTCTCTTGGCCAACTTTATTGCAGATGTGTTGTCAATCATGAGTGGAGTTGATTGTACTTGTTTTACCTGCAAATCTTCAAGAATTTTCCTGAGCCACACAATTTCTTTTGTTGCTTTAGCTACTGCCACGTATTCTGATTCTCTTATAGAATCTGTTGGAACTGATTGTTTGTGTGATCTCCAGGAGACAGCTCCTGATCCAAGACTCATAGCATATCTTGAAGTAGATACTCCAGTTTCTTTGTCTACATCGAAGTCTGAATTAGAGTATCCAATCAAACTGAAGTCATCCACCTGTGTGTACTTGATTCCATAGTCTTGAGTTCCCTTCAAGTACTTTAGAACTCTTTTTGCAGCAGACCAATGTCCCTCACAAGGCTTTTGCATAAACCTGGAGAGGATTCCAACAGCAAATGAAATGTCCGGTCTGGTAGTAGTTAGGTAGTTGAGACTTCCTACAAGTTGTCTATATTTTGTTGCATCCTCAAATTCCTTTCCTTCAATAGATGTGAGCTTTAAGTTTTGTTCCATTGGAGTAGTAAGAGGATTGCACTCTGTCATGCCAAACCTGTTCAACAAATCTCCAATGTATTTCTTTTGAGAAAGAAATATGGACTTTGGATGTTGGGTTACTTCAATGCCAAGATAGTAATGAACATAGCCAAATCAGTCATTTCAAAACTTTTCCCCAATTCCTTCTTTATGGATGCAATGTAGCTTTCATTGTTCCCTGTCATCAAAAGATCATCTACATATACCACAAGATATACAACTGTTTTGCCAACTTTCTTGACAAATAAAGTTGCATCATCAAGATCAAAATGATTGAAGTTGAATTTCAAAAGATGCTCAGTTAGTTTTTCATACCAAGCTCGTGTTTCTTGTTTGAGGCCATACAAGGAATTCACAAGTTTGCATACTTTATGTTCATGCCTTTCACAACAAATCCTTCAGGCTAGGACATAAAAACATTCTCTTTTAGATGTCCATTCAAGAAGGCAGTTTTTACATCTATTGGATGGAATTTCCAACCGTTCTAAGCTGCTAGTGCAAAGAGTGTCCGGATGGTGGCCCATTTTGCTGTGAGGGAAAAAGTTTCCTCATAATCGACCCCTTCCTTCTGTGCAAAACCTTTTGCCACAAGCCTAGCTTTGTGCTTGTCAAGTGAGCCATCAGCTTTGTACTTGTTCTTGTAGACCCACTTGCAGCCAATTGGTTTGGTTCTAAATGGAGGATC
>APFE030990094.1:101334-118319 GCA_000404065.3 Pinus taeda
AAGAAACAAAAAACAAATAAAATATAAATAAATAAAATAAAATAAAATAAATAAGATAAAATAAATAATTAAATAAAACAAACAAACGAATAAAATAAAATAAAATAAAAATAAAAATAAATGGTGAGGGTCCAAGTGGAATAGGTGGGTGGCCACCAATATCCACCTAGATCAGTCACTCCCCCTTAGGAAGCAATGGTCCCCATTGCATTGATTTCCTCCATGAGATGAGGAAACTTCTGCTAAAATTGGTCCCTGGTGAGCCATTTTCCTTGGTGGAGTTGGTCTACTTTGATAACTTGATATATTTGTATCCTCTATTGTCGAGTGTTCTTGATTTGTGTGTCCATGATCTGATCAGTTATGGCATGTTCCATGCAGTTCGGGTTGAGCTCTGTTGGTGTGAGTTGTTCTGCAATGTCATATGTGTCCAACAATGGTGGAAAGTATGGTCAAAGGCGATTTACATTGAACACTGGGTATAGACCAAGGAATAGTGGGATGTTGAGCTCGAAGGCATTGTCCCCGAAGGCTTTGGTGATGGTATATGGCCCATATCGGAGTGGACGAAACTTGCGGTGGGGTCCAACAAGGCGTTCCTTCTACAAATGTAGCCAAACTTTATCGTTCACGTGGAATTTGTGCGGCACTCGATGTTGACCATGGCACTGCTTGTAATTAGCATTGGATCTATCCAATATATCATGGGCTTGTGGGTAGATGTGTTCAATGTGCTCAATTAAGTTGTTATCCCTTTTAGCTTCGGACTGCATTTGATCTGAATCTACCTGAGTGGTTGCAAAAGGTATGGCCACATAATTGGAGCATAATGGTTGAAATCCCAACCCTACCTGAAAGGGGTTTTGGCCTATTGAGCTGTAGAGAGTTCTGTTGTAGCTATGTTGGACATAGGGGAGGCTTTCATCCTAGGTGTATGGATGCTTCGATTTGTACATGCATAGAATGTATACTATCATCATGTTGACAACCTTTGTTTGGCCATTAGTTTGGGGATGTAAAGTCGTGGACTTAGTGAGCTTTGTATCCAGAATCGACCAGAAACTTGACCAAAATGCACTCAAGAATCTGTTGTCTCGATATGAGATAATGGACTTTGGGATCCCAAAGTGTACCCACACTCACTCAAAGAAGAGCTTAGCAGTGGCTTCTGCTGTGGTACTCTTCTTGCAGACCGCCAGGATGGCCATCTTAGAGAATCTATCGACGACAACAAAAACACAATTGTTGGCGTGCTTAGTAGAAGGAAGACCCTACATATAATACATGGAATCAAATTTCCAAGGCTGGCTAGGAGTAGATATAGGAGTATACAGGCCTTTATTCTTGATGGTTGGCTTGGCAATGGCACAAGTGGTGCAGGATCTAATGTACTTCCGAACATCCTAATGAAGTTTCGACCAATAAAAATACTTATGCAATACTGCCATGGTTTTCTCTACTCTAAAATGTCCAGTGACCCGACTGTAGTGTGCCTCCTAAATAATCTTGGCACACTCACTTGAAGGAAAACATATGTGTCCCAAGTGGCATAACAGTGCATCCTGTAGGTGAAAATTTGGAACTTTCTTCCCTTCAAGGAGTGTCTAGTATATGCTGCCAAATTTTGGATCGCTCTTGTAAAGATGCAGTCACCTCGATGTCTCGTGCCCACAAGAGTCGAGCACAGTGATTAACACCATGACCGGTGGTCGGCTGAGGCAATCAACAACATTATTTGTGTTACCCTTCTTACAATTAATGTTCAAATGGAACTATTGTAGATAGGTGGACCATTTTTGATGACGATCGTTCTGCAACTTCGGTTGTGTTTGTATGAACTTTAGAGGCTGGTGGTCTGTGTGGATGATGGTTTCCTTCCCCATAATGTAATGCTTCCATTGATGAAAAGCTTGCACAAAGGAATACATTTCTTTGTTGTAAGTGGGGTACTTTCAGACTGTGTCGGAAAGTGTCTCACTGTGGTAAGCCATAGGATGCCCATGTTGAGTAAGAACTGCACCAATAGCATAGTCAGAGGCATTTGTCTCAATATCAAATGGTTGTTACAAGTTTGGTAATGTGAGCACTGGTGCAGAACAGGGGCCCTTCTTCAACTTAGAGAATGCCCACTACTGGGTTTCTAACCAAAATACTTGGCTTTCACTCTACCCTTGGTGACTTGACTTAAACGCCAAGCGATATGAGAGAACCCCAACATAAACCTACAGTAGAAATTGGAAAGACCCAAAAACTCTTGGAGCTCTGTTAGAGTGGTTGGGGCTGGCCAATCCTGAATGATTTGTATCTTACATGGGTCCACATGTACACCTTGATCATCAATGATGTACCCCATATATTGAACCTGGGTGAGGCTAAAGGTACATTTCCCCAAGTTAGCACACACCTTGTGTTGTCGAAGGGTTTGAAGGACCTATCGAATATGGTGGATGTGTGCCACAAGATGTCATCCATCAGTCTCACGAAGGTTTCAGTGATGTTCATCAATCCGAATGGTATGACCAACCATTCAAAAAGTCCCTCATTGGATTTGAAGGTAGTCTTCCACAGATCGAAGGGTTCGACAGGCACCTAGTGATAAATTGATTTCAAGTCAATCTTGCTGAAATATTTGCCCCCCTTGAGATGGTCCAAAAGGTCATCAATCCACAAGATTAGGTACCTATTCCGGATAGTGATCTTATTCAGCACCTAATAGCTAATATAGAGCCTCCATGTCCCATCCCTTTTTTTGTACCAATACAATCGGGCTCCCACAAGGTGATGAGCTTGGCCTAATGTGCTCTTTTTACAGTAGTTCTTGAATCTGCCTCTTGATCTCATCTTTATCTAGAACATAGCGTCGATAGATTGGTCCATTGGGCAGTGGTGTGCTTGAGGTCAAGTCGATGGAGTGCTTGACCTGACAGTGTAGAGGTACCCATGTGGGTAAGGCAAAAATTCCTTCTACTCCTCCATGACCTTGTCCATTTGTTGCTACTATGTAGAGGAGCCCTGCCTGGAAGCCATGGCCATAAACTTCTTCTTGCTTTGGGGGTGAATCATAAGGAAAATGAATTTCCTAGTCTGGGAAATGATCTTACTTCATTGCTTTGCATTGATCAAAGAGATGATGGTAGGAAGGGCTACCTCCGGTATCCTGTACAACTTATTAGCCAAAGTAATAATCATAGAGAGAGGTCTAGAGTCATATATATCATGTCACTTCCGCAAGTATGGTTATCCTAACAATACATCAGAAACTTCAAGAGGAGAAACATCACACAATACCTCATTCGTGAAGGGTTTGATGCTATAGGGAAGGTGACATTGCTGGCTCACGCGAAGATCTCATCCTTGGTGAAGCCACCTGATGGTGTCAATTGTGGATGTGTTGTAGTCTTTAGGCCTAGCTGCTTCACGAATTCTATTGAAATGAGGTTATTTTGGCTCCCGCTATCGACAATGAACTCCAGCAGAGAACCATTCACCCACGTGTGTGAGCACTGGGCTACGCATCAATGATCTACTTCCCTTTGTTAGTTCCCTTATCGGGTTCTAATTTAGAGCCAGAACCAGCGTCTGATTCGGAAGGCATCAGCTCAACCACCAGTGACTGATTGGTTCAACATTCACTTGTATTGTGAGTGGAGCTCTTATGGAACTCACACCATTTTCCCTTATTCTTCTTTGTTTTCATGGTGTTATTATTTACTTGTGGCTTTGGTGGGTTTTCTTGCGTAGCCTCGCCTTGGCTTGGTCCCTTGTTCTGTGGTTTGGGGGCGCATTTTCCTTGTTGTGGATTCGCAGATCCAAAGTCGCGCTTCTTCTATTTTAACTTCTGCTCAATCTTTATAGTGTACTGATACGCCATTCCAAGTGAGGAAATGTCTAGGAACTCCATCTCTTCCTAGATGTACTTGTGTATACAGCCATAGTACTTGAGCACCAAATGCCACTCAGTATCCTTAATACCCAGATTTGTGCAAAGCGTATGCAAAGTATTTGTGAACTTTGTCACATCTTGGTCCCTTCCCTATCGTAGCATGGTCCACTTTATGTATTTATCTTCATAGCTCCCGACAGGGTAATATTATTCCGTGATGGAGTCTTGGAAAGAATTCTAAGTGGGTGTAGCTGAAAACAGTGAGGGTTCACTCTCATCCTTTTGTTCACAGTAGGTTTCCCACCAGTCCTTAATGTGTGGGATAGTTTTGAGAAGTGTAAACATAATCTTTTCCTGATTGGAAAAGTCATGAACTAAAAAATATCCTTCCAATAGATTTAACCATTTATCTACGGTGTCTGCATCTATGAGGCCTTCGAATATGGGAATATCGAAGTTAACTTATACCTTAAAAGGAGTGGTGCCTCTAGAGTGGCTACTGGATGAAGATGCATTGCCTGTGTATAGCCATCGAAGCATCTGGGCAAAGTTATCCATCATCGCATCCCTCTGTCACTCAAGGGATTCTTCGAGCAACATTTTGAAAGGATCTCCTACATTGCTGCATGTAGATTATTTCCATGTACCTTGGATGGCAGAGCAATTGTATGGTACCGTAGCCTTCTTTTCAACTCCATCCAAGACAGGGGGATGTTCAAGAGAATTTTCCTTCAGAAATTTGGTGAGGACAAAACCCCTACCATGTTATTAAAAGAGTTAGGTATTCTCAATATGGAGTAGAAACAAAAAGTGAAAGATTTTAACCAAAGGTTTAATCATAACTTGAACAAGTTCACTACAGACACTAAACCTCATGACTTCATCACATTTGACTACTACATGTCTGCACTTCTGACCATCACTACAGAGTTCATCAAGCGAGTTGCGAAACCAATACTTTTAGAAAATTTCATGTGGAGAAAGACTTGTGTGCTATTGGAGTCATTGTAGATGATGAAATAGCTAAGGACTCCAAAGACGCATGCATGAGGTCTTAGACTAAAGTAGCTAAACTTAAGCAACGGACAACTGAAACAGATGTGAGCAGGAGACCTCCCAGATTTGCATAGAGTAAGAATGTGACATCAAGTAGCAGCAGTAGCCACTCAGCTAAATCTTCGCAGAGTTTTAATGTTGTGTTCCAAGTGGACCAATTTGTGGAGGATAACTATTGTGCCATCCATGAAGAATGACATTTAGATAATTCTTGTCCAGAATTAAACCGAGTTATGAGCACTATGGCTTCAAGGTTGAATGATCATTTTAAAGCCAGTGAGCAGGTTCAGTTGTAGGATGAAGATGAAGAATAGGATGATGCGTATGATGAAGCTCCAAGTTTTGGGCATGTAATTAACATGTAACAATGTGTTAATGATGCGTAGATGAAAACAACCACCAATAAGGAGCCCCCAAAGTAGAATAGTCGATACAACTTGAGAAGTCAAGGGGCTCCCGTTGTGTTTGAGATACCAAAAGAAAAATTGAAACAACTGCTCAGAACAGTTGATCCACTTCATTCCTCAACATAGAAAACACAAAGCGAGTCCAGGAACATGGCTATAGTGAAAGCTGTGTCCGTGAGAAGTAGACTCGAAAACACTCCACCAGACAATACAAACATAAGTCTTCCCCCAGAAAACTAGCTGAGTCTCCCCGCTTTAGATTACAATATTGTTGAAGACATGAAGAAGACTCGTGCAAACATTTCTTTGTATGAGTTAACCAAGATCACAGATCAGTGAGATATTCTTTTGCACACACTGGGGCAAACCTCCACAGACAATGTTGGCTCTTCCAGCAAGGGACCAAGCAAGACTCTCGATCACTCACATCTATGCCAATGTGCTTCACATGGAAGAATCGAACTCACTCTTCCCACCATTTTTGTTATCATTTGAAATATTCAACTTCAATGTCCACAAATGTTTGGTTAACTATGGCGCGTTATCCAATGTCATGCCACTCTCCATCGCTAAATAGATCAATGTGCAATGGAGAAGTAAAATTGTGCAGATCATCCAACTTGACCAAACATATGTACCAGCCATTGGTGAACTCTGGGATGTGATCATTTGGTTATCATCTGACGAACGAGTTCACTAGTGCATTAACATTGTGATCGTGGATGCCCCGAAAGCATATGGCTTATTTCTTAGCAGAGACTGATCCAATAATGATCTGAACTTAAACAAGAACACAACAAATTATAGATAAACTCATAAACACAAAGAAGCGGTAGAAAAACACTTCATTTCATTAATAGAAAAATACTAAACTATGCTTACAACAGAATAGAAATAAGATAGCTCAGGCAATGGTAGTTTATCTCTGAGAAGAGATGTGGCAGCTACATGCCTCTGAACTGAGTTACAATGAGGCTCAAGGGCCTTTTTTATTATTGAACAATAAGAGAAAACCCTAAACAACCAAAAACCTAACCTAAGGAGATGTAACACCAAGAGTTTATGGGCCCCGCTGGGGTTAGTTGGGCAGCCAACTTCCCGGGGACGTAACTTAGTCATATTATTTCCATTTGATGTGTATGTACCTCATTGGAAAGATATATTTGAGGAATTAAATGGTCAATGCAATTACTTCCACAATCACTAATGAATTTTGCCAAAAAAAATGTCGTTTAGGGCCTCAAAACGGCTCTGGAAGTTTACGACCTGAAAAACTGCCAAAAATAGTAAATTGTGCTACATTTAGGAAAAAAAAAAACAAACAAACAAAACAAAAAAACAAACAAAAACAAAAACAAAAAGACAGCAAAAAAACAAATTAACAAATTAAAAAATAAAACAAACAAACAAATAAACAAAAAAAACAAATAACAAAAAATACAAAACAAAAAAACAATAAGCAAAACTAGAAAAACAAAAATTAAAAAAAACAAAAAACAAAAAAACAAAAAACAAAAACAAAACAAAACAAAAAACAAAGAAACAAAAACAAAAACAAAAACAAAACAAACAAAACAAACAACAATAATAAAAAAAAAAAAAACAAACAAACAAACAAACAAAATTAAGAAAAAAAACAAAACAAAACAAAAACAAAAAAATTGAAAGAAACAATGGTGAGGGTCCAAGTGGAATAGGTGGGTGGCCACCAATATCCATCTAGATCAGCCATCCCTCCTTAGGAAGCAATGGTCCCCATTACGTTGAGTTCCTCCATGAGATGAGAAAACTTCTACTGAACTTGGTCCTGGGTGAGCCATTTTCCTTGGTGAAGGAGTTGGCCTACTTTGACAACTTGATATAGCTATATCCTCTATTGCCAAGTTTTCTTGATTTGTGTGTCCATGATCTGATCAATTGTGGCATGTTCCATGCAGTCTGGGTTGAGCTCTGTTGGTGTGAGTTGTTTTGCAATGTCAGATGTGTCCAACGATGGTGGAAAGTATGGCTAAAGGTGATCTACATTGAACACTGGGTGCAAACCAAGGAACGGTGGGATGCTAAACTCGAAGGCATTGTCCTCGTTGGCCTTGGTGATGGTATATGGCCCATGTCGGAGCAGGTGAAGCTTGCGGTGAGGTCCAGCAAGGCCCTCCTTTTGCAAATGTAGCCAAACTTTGTCGCCCACTTGGAATTTGTGTAGCACTTGATGTTGATCATGGTGTTACTTGTACTTAGCATTGGATTTGTCCAATATATCATGGACCTATTAGCGGATGTGTTGAATGTGCTCAATGAAGTTGTTAGCCCTTTCAACGTCAGACTGCACGTGAGCTGAATCTACTTGAGTGGCTACAAATGGTATGGCCCTATCAATGGGGAATAATGGCTGAAATGCCAACCCTACCTGAAATGGGTTGTGGCCTATTTAGTTGTGGAGAGCTCTGTTGTAGCTACGTTGGACATAGGAGAGTCTTTCATCCCATGTGTGTGGATGCTTCGAGTTGTACATGCGCAGAATGTATACGATCATCCTATTGACAACCTTTGTTTGGCCATCAGTTTGGAGATGAAACTTTTTGGACTTAGTGAGTTTTTTATCCAACATTAACTAGATACTTGACCAAAATGCACTCAGGGATATGTTGTCCCAATCTGAGATAATGGACTATGGGATCCCAAAGTGTACCCACACTCACTCAAAGAAGAGCTTAGTAATGGCCTCTGCTATGATACTCTTCTTGGAGGCCACCATGATGGCCCTCTTAAAGAATTTGTCGACGATCACAAAAACATAATCATTTTCATGCTTAGTAGAAGGAAGGCCTGACATATAATCCATGGATATAGATTCCCAAGGCCGACTATGAGTAGTTAGAGGAGTATGCAAGCCTTGCTTCTTGATGGTTGGTTTGGCAATGGCGCAAGCGATGTAGGATCTAATGTACTTCCCAACATCCTAACAAAGTTTTGGCCAATAAAAATACTTATACAATACCACCATGGTTTTCTCTACTCTGAAATGTCCAGCGACCCGACTGTAGTGCGCCTCACAAATAATCTTGGCACACTCACTTGAAGGAACACATATGTGTCCCACGTGGCATAACAGTCCATCTTGAAGGTGAAAATTTCAAACTTTCTTCCCTTCAAGGAGTCTCTAGTATGCACTGCCGAATTTTGGATCGCTCTTATAAAGATGCGCCACCTTGATGTCTCGTGCCCACAGGAGTCGATCACAGTGATTATCGCCATGACTGGCGGATGGCTAAGGCAATCAGTGACATTATTGGTGTTTCCCCTCTTATACATAATGTTCAAATGGAACTGTTGAAGACAGGTGGACCATTTCTGATGAAAATCATTCTGCAACTTCCCTTGTGTCTATATGAACTATAGAGGCTGGCAATCTGTGTGGATGACCGTTTCCTTCCCCAGAATGTAATGATTCCATTGATGGTAGGCCTGCACAATGGAATACATTTCTTTGTTCTAAGTGGGGTACTTTTGGACTGTGTTTGAAAGTGTCTCACTATGGTAAACCACAGGATGCCCATGTTGAGTAAGAACTGCACCAATAGCATAGTTGGAGGCATTTGTCTCAATCTTAAATGATTGTTGTAGGTCTAGTAATGTGAGGAATGGTACAGAGCAGAGGTGGTTCTTCAACTCAGAGAACGCTCGTTGCTTGGTTTTCAACCAAAACAACTTGGCTTTCACTCTGCCCTTGGTGACTTGACTTAAAGGTCAAGTGATATGAGATAACCCCAACATGAACCTACGGTGGAAATTGGAAAGACCCAAAAAACTGTGGAGCTCTGTAAGAGTGGTTGGGGCTGGCCAATCCTGAATGACTTGTATCTTGGATGGGTTTACATGTACACCCTGATCATCAATGATGTACCCTAGATATTAAACTTGGTTCAATCCAAAGGTACATTTCCCCAAGTTAGCACACACCTTATGTTGTCGAAGGGTTTGAAGGACTAGTCGAATATGGTGGAGGTGCTCTTCCCAACTCCGGTTGAAGATCAAGATGTCATCTAAATACACCACCATGAATGCATTGGTGAAGGGTTGCAAGATGTCGTCCATCAGTCTCATAAAATTTGCAGGGGTGTTTGTCAATCTGAACAGCATGAACAACCATTCAAAAAGGCCTTCCTTGGATTTGAAGGCAGTCTTCCACACATCGGAGGGTTCGACAGGCACCTGGTGATAACCTAATTTCAAGTCAATCTTGCTGAAATATTTGGCCCCCTTGAGCTGGTCCAAAAATTCATCAATCCACTAGATTGGGTACCTATTCCAAACATTGATCTTGTTCAGCACCCGATAGTCAATACAGAGCCTCCAGGTCCCATCCTTTTTTTTGTACTAATACAATCGGGCTCCCACAAGGTGATGAGCTTGGCCTGATGTGCCCTTCCTGTAGTAGTTCCTGAATCTGCCTCTTGATCTCATCATTCTCCAAAAGAGAGCATCGATAGATCAGTCCAATAGGCAGTGGCGTGCCCAGGGTCAGGTCAATGGAGTGCTTGACCTGACAGTGCAAAGGTACCCCTGTGGATGAGGAAAAAATGTCCTTGTACTCCTCCATGACCTTGTCCATCTATTTTTGTTGTGTAGAGGAGCCCTGCTTGGAAGTTGTGGCCACAACCTTCCACTTACCTTGGGGGCAAATCATAAGGAAAATGAATTTCCTAGTCTGGGAAATGATCTTGCTGCATTACTTTGTAGTGATCAAAGAGATGGCAATAGGTGGGGCTACCTCTAGTATCCTGTACAACTTATTAGCCAAAGTAATAATCAAAGAGTAAGGTCTAGACTCATATACAGCATGCAACTTCCACAAGTATGGTTTTCCTAACAATACATCATAAACTTCAAGAGGAGCAATGTCACACAATACCTCATTCGTGAAGGGGTTGATGCTATAGGGAAGGCACACTGCTAGCCAACATGAAGATCTCATCCTTGTTGAAGCCACCCAATGGCGTACTGTTGTGGATTTGTTGTAGTCTTTAGGCCCAGTCACTTCACAAATTCTGCTAAAATGAGGTTCTCTTAGCTCTCGCTGTCGAAAATGAACTGCAGCGGTTTACCCTTCACCCACATGTGTGAGTGGAAGAGGCGTTCCCCCTCCTCTAGATCTTCAGGCTCAATTTTTTGGCTCTTTGTGGTGGCCATAGTGGCACTAGGCTCTACATCAATTATCTACATCCCTTTGTCAGTCCCCTTATCAGGTTTTGATTCATAGTCGAAACCTACGTCTGATTTGGAAGCCTTCAGCTCGGCCACTAGTGACTACTTGGCCCAACACTCACTTGTATTGTGAGTGGAGCTCTTATGGAACTCACACCATTTTCCCTTATCCTTCTTCGTCTTCGTGGTGTTGTTCTTTACTCATGATTTCTGTGGGTTATCCTGGGTAGCCTCGCCTCAGCTTGGTCCCTTGTTCTATGGTTTGGGGGCGCCTATTCCTTGCTTTGGATTCATAGATCCAAAGTCCCGCTTCTTCTGTTTGAACTTCTGCTCAATATTTACAGTGTACCGATACGCCGTGCCGAGTGAGGAAATGTCTAGGAACTCCATCTCATCCTGGATGTACTTGTAAAACAATCACGGTACTTGAGCACTAAATGCCACTCAGTATCCTTGATACCCATCTTCATGTGAAGGATGTGCAAAGTATTCATGAACTCTCACACACCTTGGTCCCTTCCTTACCGTAGTGTGGTCCACTTTATGTATTTATCTTCATAGCTCCCGACAGGGTTATATTGTTCCTTGATGGCATCTTGGAAATAATTCCAAGTGGGTGCAGCTAAAAACAACGAGGGTTCACTCTCGTCCTTTTGTTGAAAGTAGGTTTCCCACCAGTCCTTGACGTGTGGGGTGGCTTTAAGAAGTGTAAATGTAATCTTTTCCCGATTGGAAAAGTCATGAACTGAAAAATGTCCTTCCAATAGATTTAACCATTTATCTATGGCATCTACATTTATGATGCCTTCGAATATGGGAATATCGAAGTTAACTTGTACCTTAAAATGAGTGGTGCCTCCAGAGTGGCTACTAGATGAAGATGCATCATCTATGGGTATCTGTCGAAGGATTTGGGCAAATTTACCCATCATCGCGTCCCTTTGTCGCTCGAGGGATTCTTCGAGCAACATTTTGAAAGGATCTCCTGCCCACTCGTCTTTCTTTTCTCCCACCATGGGAGGTCGAGCCCTAACTCCTTATACCCTAACCTCATTGGGGACATGCAAAGAAAAATAGAGAAAGAGCAGACCGCTCTAATAGCATTGATTTGAAAATAAAAAGGAATGCAACAACTTACAAATTAACTCATAAACACAAAGGTGTAGCATAAAAACACTTCATTTCATTAATAGAAAAATATTGAACTATGCTTACAACAGAATAGAAATAAGATAGCGTGGGCGATGGTAGCTTATCTCTGAGAAGAGATGTGGTGGCTACATGCCTCTGAACTAAGTTACAATGAGGCTCAAGGAATTTTCTATTATTGAACAATAAGAGAAAACCTTGAACAACCAAAACCCTAACCCAAGTAGATGTAACACCAGGAGTTTATGGGCCTCGCTGGGGTTAGTTGGGCAGCCAACTTCCTGGGTCATAACTTGGTAATATTATCTTCATTAGATGCGTATGATACCTCATTGGAAATATCTCTCCAAGGACTACAACTATCGATGTGATTACTTTTGTAATCGCTAGATGAATTTTAACACACACAAAAATGTCATTTAGGGCCTCAAAACGGCTATGGAAACTTAGGGCTCGAAAAACTGCCAAAAATAGTAAATTGTGCTACATTTAAAGAAACTGAAGAAAATAAAAGAAACAATGGTGAGGGTCCAAGTGGAATAGGCGGGTGGCCACCAATATCCACCTGGATCAAGTAAGTTGCAATGATATTTTTCTATAGACTAGTCACACTTACGGCTTTTGTTCCAAGGAAGAAACAACCAAATCCAGGTTTTGTCAGAGAGATATATGAAACATAATGTTACTCCCTTGGAGAGTCAAAATGAACTATTTGCTTTTGTAGAACTTCTATTCGACAATTTATTTTTGGAAACATAGATGGGGTGTTGTCTTGCACAACTGAGCCCCACCCCACTAGACACACAGTTGGGTCTCTTTCCTTGACCGACTTACGGAAATGAAACATGTACGGTACATTGTAACAATAGTAGAAGTAGTGTTAGCAGTATGTTGTAGCAGCTACAACCACCCTCCAAAATTTTTCCTTAGCTTCATTTTGGAGCCTCCCTTCCAACCTTCACAGCAGCTTTCCTTACTTCGTCAAGTTCACCTGCTTTAGTGTTTTTCTTGCACAAAGGCAGCCTGTCGATCATAGCTTGATGCATTCCCCTCACAGGCTGTTCACCCTGACTTGGTCCAAATGCAGGTTGAGCATCTTCCCCTAGAAAATTGCGCATTTCTGGAGGTAAACTAGCCTTCCCTCCATAAATTATACAATCCTATCTGGCAACCTGCTGGGCTCCAGGATTGCATAATTCTGTTAGTCAACACTCCCAGTAGGAATTACGCAATTTTCCCCAACAGGGCTGCTTAGCCCAGAATTTTCACAAATCTAGGTAGTAGTCAGCTGCTTTGCCCGGAAATTGTGCAAATCTCTTAGGCAGTTAGCCCAGATCCCAACTAGAAATGTGCATTTCCTTGAAGTAGTCAAACAACCTCTTGCATGTGTAGTTGAGTTGATCAGTTCCCTCTAGGACTGAGCAAAACAAACTTGCATGCATGGGCTACTTCTCCCAAAATAGCATGCAAAGGTATCCCTTGTTTTAGGGATCTATGTTTAGTAGTTGGAAGTTACATGCAAGGATCATGTCAGAAACCTCCCACCAAGTGTCGCTTTCCTTAGATTTGTGGCATGCATATCATAACCTCAATGTTATCAAAACTCATCAACCAAATGCTGCAGAGCTCATTCCTCACATCAACCTTGCAGCTTTGACATCCCACATCACATCTAGGTACAGTCAGCACACTCAGCTCAGTTGTTTTTGGGTAAGCATGCTTCCCATGCCTTGTGTTTCATTTCTATTGCTTTTTGTGTTTTTGATTCTATGAGTATTGTTTTCTTGATTTCTTTGAACTTTTTCTATCATTTACATGTATATTTTCTTTTCCTAGCACCGTTTCATTTTTCAGCAACATCTCAATGTTGTCGCATGCATGAAACTGTTTTCGCAAACAGTCATCGATTCATCAACTCGCCTCACCCACATGCATGTTGTTCCATTTTCCGAATCAGTCATTCACCATTTGCATGCATGATCATTCACTTATGCTTACAATTAGTATCAGAATGCATTCACACTCACATTCACTTTCAGTTGCCCATCGGCAAGTCTGGCCAACCTTGGCTGAGACTCTGCCTCACCAAGAGCCTCACCAAGACAGAATTTCACAATCCTAACAGGGAAGGATCTTCCTTCCTCTCCAAAAATATGGATTTCTACCCAGTAGCTATTCCCCGTGACTACTTTGCACAATCCTGAGGGACAGTGACTGCTGGCCAAGAAAATTGCGCAATGCAGTCACTGAGCCTGTAGCCATTGCCAGTTGAGATTGCACATTGCACAATTCTAGCAGTTAGCAGCCAAACTGGATTGTGCATTGCAAATTTCCAGAAATCAGTCAGTCTCCCAGCAACATATACTATGCCTTATGCAGTCTTGGATATTGGTCTCCTGACCTCCCGGACGAAATTTCGCAACCTTCATGATCAGCCACATAGGTATGTTGCAAGTCAATTCTCCAGTTCATTTTGGTTTTCTACTGACAGATTACTTGCCATGAGTTTTTCCATGTCTCCAAGTATTGCAAGTGTTCATCTACCTTTTAGTAGTGCAGGTACAATTGTTTCCAAGAGAGTGGAGTCAAAGACACCGTTCAGAGCAGATGCAATCGATCAAATGTCTATGAGCTTGCCTACTCACGAAGATATCAAGTTGTTAATAGTCAAGAACATCAAGATATCACAGCAAGTAGCATCATGAATAGCTGCTGAAGGAAGCATATGAACACAGTGAATATAGCAAATGCAGCAAATGCAATGAATGCAAGAGGAAGGTTTTTGACAACAAAGAGGTAGAACAAAGTTGCAAGATTAATCAAATCCACTGATAATGAAAGAAACGTTGGAGATTCAAGCTATGAGGTGACGGTGCAACATGAAGATCATGCAAAGACAAAGAATGGAACAGAGAAGGAGTTGCATGTGTTGTATCAGCAACTCTGGAAGAACATGAAGCTATACAGACAGACGAATGAGTTACAACAAGAACTAGAACAGCAGTGGGTGCAACGTGCACTCATGGATGAAATTGCGATCATAGAAGTTAATGATCCATCCTAGTAGCTGACACGGAGTAGAAGTGATGAGAAATTTTGTTGATCACATTCAAGGGATTTAGCAGATGTAGGTCATTGTGCACACGCATACAATCCAACCCATTCAACACTCTCACCAAGGCGAAGACAAGAAGCAATTCCAACTGGAGCTGAACATGTACTTTGGCAAGTTGATGCGCATGAACACCAACACACACTTGAAGATCAGCATGGACACTATGAATCAGTGTGTTGTTGGTTCAACCGCACCCAAGAATACCATGTGCATGTTAGCAGACGAGTTGGGTGAAGGGGACGAACCAATGCACCGGCTACAACGGAGGTAAGAGTTCTCTTCAGCAAGATGTCACCATGAGGTGCATGCACACCATCATAGAAAACCAAGCTTGGAATCATCTCACCACCTTCACCATCACAAGCATATCAAAGAGTTTGTCTCAACATAGTGGACCGAGAGTTAGTGATGTCTTGCAAGGATTTCTCAAGCCATGTTGTCTCACATGAGTACATGTGCATTGTAATGTTGAGTCATGTCAAGTGTAAGTTAAGTGTCAACAATTGGATGTAATAGTCATAGAGTAGGTGAAGAGTCATGAGGGTAGTTGAACTGTCACAAAGGGGAATGTCAAGGGTAACCCTATCCTTTTCTATAAATAATCCCTCATAATTCATTGTATAGGCTTTTGGTCAGCCAAGATTTTGTCAAGACTATCTTGAAGAAAGCTTGGATGGTATTGTAACACGCCTTGGCTTCTTTGCCACATGGAGCTAGTTCATATCTTTGGAGGAGCAGGCATATGTGGTTGTAACGCTTCACTATTGGGGCTAGTAGGTTTACATGTATGTATTGTAAGATGGGAACTTACACTTCTTTATATAATAAAATCCAACACGTTTTCACACATGTATTGTATATGTTGTAACACTGATCTTTAACACTTTTAATACTGTTGAAAATAATACTGAGAGGGGGGCTGAATCAGTATTATCTAGTCCTTTTAACAATTCTTCCTTATTTATACTTTGAATTATTTTTGCATATCAGTACCATAAAACAATGAGCATGAACAAGAAAAACAGACAGTCACATCAAAGCACACCATATGTAAGGTGGAAACCCAATGTGGGTGAAAACCACCTGCTGCAATACGTCTCTATCTTCTTTCAAATTAGAAACTCCTTTTACAATGGTCTTGTACTGGTGCAGTACTTTACTAGTATGGAGGTTGCAACCTGCAGAGAGCTACAACTCTCTCTCGTTTTCCAGTCTCTCCTGGAAGGGAGCTACAACCCCCTACTTCTTTTCTTTCAAGGACCACTTTTCATAAATTTTCAAACTGGATCCATAAATATCAAATGATCATCAAGTACCAGTAAGTCACCCAGATAACCAGATCCACAATAACAGAAAACTAAACCCATAATACCTTCTGCGGCGTCTCCTGCGGCGCCTCCTGCGGCGTCTCCTGCGGCGCCTCCTGTGGCGCCTCCTGCGGCGCCTCCTGTGGTGTCTCCTGCGGTGCCTCCTGCGGCATCTCCTGCGGCGCCTCTTGCGGAGTCTCCTGTGGCACCTCCTGTGGCGCCTCATGTGGCGTCTCCTGCGGCGCCTCCTGCGGCGTCTCCTACGACGCCTCCTGCGGCGTCTCCTACGGCGCCTCTTGCGGCGTCTCCTACGGTCCCTCCGCACTTCCGCAGTTGCAGCGCTCGAGAGATCACCCTTCATAGATTCGCTTTCCACTTCACTTTCATATAGATCGAGCTTTTGAAACAATAACCCAATATTTCAGATCTTAAGATATTCAACCCAAAAGCATACTCAAGCCAAATGATCTCCTTTGCTTTATATAGGCAAGCTCTTCCTCAAATCATGGACCAATACCACGGGCCAAAACCATAACAAACCAATACCATCAATTCAATACTAGGGATCAACACGTCTGTCGAGATGCCATGGTCCAAAAACCATAGGTTCAAATTCCAAGGACTAACTACCATGGACCAAAGGTAAGTTTTCCCACATGAAATAAACTTTTCTCTGCATACAATTCTGTGAACTTTTCTCCACATGAAATAAACTTTTATAAACTTTTCTCTGCATAAAATTCCGTGAACTTTTCTCCTGCGTACTTCTTGATTCTCATCATATTGAGAGCCATGCCATGGGTGTTGCCATCAAGTACAACATCTGTAACATATAACCATACTAGAAACATAATGCCAACAAT
>APFE030990099.1:0-23586 GCA_000404065.3 Pinus taeda
TCCTTATTAAAATTCTTGTGTCTTTGTGTTTGCTTACTGTATTTCTCTATTGTCTTTCCATTTTATTGTTTGTGTATTGGCAATCTGATCAATCTGTTGCTTCTATAGGTATTGTGTATGATTCTACATGTGATGGGAGCATTGGAGTTTTTGGTACATGTGCTGAGATGTTGTTGCATCTATTGGAGGTGCCTCTACTAGTGTTGGAGGGAGTTGGACGACATGATGCTACTATTGCAGGATTTGGAGATATTCCTACAAGAGCTAAAGATGTTTCTACAGGTGTTGGAGGTGTTTAGACAAGTTGCAATTGCTATTTGAGGAGCTAGATGTGTTGGTTTTGGTGATGAGTTTGGTAGACTAGGGACTTCTTGTCACTAACTTATTGCAAGATTCCTTGGCCTATTTTTTTGTAGTGTTTTTGGAGCTCAATTGTACCAAAAACCACCCCCTTAGTAGTGGATTGTTACCTACAAAGGATCACAGTCAAAATTGGTTTTCATAGTGTAAAACTTAAATAAACACAACATTGTAAATAATGGATACAACGCATACAAAAAAATAAACTTAAACAAAGAGGCGCATGAACATGAAAATGCACAAATGGATAAAACACATCAATAACATAAGGAAAAATTTCCCTTTATTTATTTCCGATGGTAGATATTGAATACAATTAGAATACTAGAACACTTGAAGAGAATTCCTTGAGCTAGGGAGCTCAAAAATCCTCAGCAAGGATGTTTCTTTTCTTAAATCTCTTTGTAAATTTCTCCTCTCTCTCAAATAAGTGTGAAGACTCTCCAAAGGGTGTATTTCTCTTCACTCACTAATATTTTGGGTTTCTTAGAAGCAATTTGGCCAACATGCTAGTGCTCTTCACTTCCTAGGTTCAACAATGAAATGGCGGTTTGCTTACAAGAAGTTTGGCTAGCATAAGAGTTTCTCTTCTTTTGGCTCTCTTGTGGCCTGTTTATATAGATTTTTTTGAATCCCTCTTCCCTCTCTTGGTACATTTATGATAAAGACACATGAGTAGGACAAGAGGATTCCATTGAGGGTTGCACTTCTCCAAGGAGACTCAAATTTGGTTATACTAGGCTGACCTCGTATCAAGGAGTCGTCTCCAAGTGTGTAGAGTAGTATTGGATTGTTGAGTCACATTTTCTACAACTGCGTGGCTTTTTTTATGTTATGTCACAAGTGCGTGTTTATCAAAGAAATATACACGTGGCCTTAATTGATTTCTATTTTTTAACCTTGTACCTTAGGAGAACCTTTGATTTTTTGAATCTTTATAATGTATTCTACTGGAGAAATGTCCACCTATGCATTCTATTGGACACTTTTAATGTCTTTTGGATTATACTAGCAGATGTACGATTTTCCAGTGTTAACATTTTCCCCCTGATGTATGAGGTTAGGAGAAGATGTATAGCCGAAATAGATGATGTTTTCATTTTCTTTGGAGAGTCTAATTATCTTTTCCAAAGAGAGGATAGGTTGTTTCAGAGATGAGTAGAGAAAAAAACCTTGATTGAGTATAAATTATACCCATGCTTTTGTGGAAAAAAATTCAATAATGGTGTGTTTCATATGAGGCGTACATGTCCCATGCTCATTATGATGCCTAATCAGAACTGATTAAAATTGGACAACAACTTATTTGTGTCAAGTCAAATTTTTTGTTGTTGACTTGTTGATAACTAACAATGAACATTGTCAACACCCTCCGGGGCACTTGCTCGTCAAATAGGTGAAATATGCATATCTTGGTGAAGCACTTTTTTTATGGGTGTTATATCATACATGGATATTTGGCGGCAGGTACCTCGCCCACCTCATAATATAACTATTAAATGAGGTGATTAGTGAAGTGGGGGTCTTTGACTATGTGAATGGGTTGTAAAAGTAACTAAGTATTACAACACTTTGACATGAATGTTTTGAGTTGATCTCAAATGTCAAGGGAACCAATGACATCACTCAGAAATAATGGTTCCGAATGTGCCACTCAAGTATATCCCTATCAAGGGAGGGAGTATCCAAGGTACTACCTCTTTCCTAGAATACATTTTTTAAAGTTGACAGGAAAGGGGTGTTATCTACCTGACATGGTGAGTCAGGAAATAGATATGAACAGATTGCAATAACTTGGTTCTGATAGTCATGATAATGAGGGCTATCAATATTGGAGGATACGGATAGCTCTTCTAAGGTCAGAGCTCGATATGCAAGCGGAGGCAGTCAAAACATGCTTTCTAATGATCCTAGAGTCAGTAGGATTTTCCAGGATGGGTGTAAGTGATTTTTCACAGACGTGAAAAATGGGGGTGATTTGCTAATGAGATGTGACCAAAGGTGATCAAATACTACAGGCAGGCAAGGGCCACAAATTGTAAAAAATCAAATGTGGATAGGAGTTTTTTTTTTTTTTTTTTCTTTCTCTGAAAAAATCTTTGTACACTTGCCAAAAGAATAGGGTTAGGTTTGGATGTACAGCCACGAAGATGGGTACCCCATGATGATAGTAACCTATGTGAAGGTGTAATGTATCTGTTGAGGGTGGGGGCCCCATTGATTAGTCTCCGTGTCAGATGGGTGGGTGAGATGGTACAAATGGATTATGTGATGCAGATGAACGATAAGCCAAATGTAGGATGCTAAGGTACATCCGTTAGTAATTGTGAGGGGGCCTGGGAGAACGAGGTGAATGTGTAAATGAATGTAGCATAATGTGTCTAAAATTTCAGATATGCATGTGAGATGGTTCCCAGGCCGGAGTGAGTGGTCATGGCTCCTTTGTGTGAAGAAGGATTGACAATGATGAAGGGAGCCATCAGGGGGGTTTCTATCGGCCGACGTGAATTCTTATCATGTACAAGTGTGAGATGGTGATAAACATGGTCAAGATGTTGCACCTTATGGCGCATTTTGGATAAATGATATCAGGATATGCAAAGCTTTTTAGGGGGAAGCCTATCATGCTGAGTGGAGAAACATACCTCATTTTTTTTCTTATCGACGTGCTAGTTGGAGCTAACCATGTGCGATATTCTTGCAATGGATACAACCAAAACCTGAAGTGAAAGAATCTTTATCCTCAGATTTTCATTTTTCATGGTTCATCCACAAACCCACATATCATCGAAGTCCATTTGCTAGGCCGAAAACTATCAGTATCACAGTTGGTCAAAAGAATTATAGGATATCTCTATCTTCAAATCTTCGTTCATCATGGTTATGGGCTAACCACATAAACCCTTCTCTTCAGTGCCTCTTGATATTCAACAAAGGCTTCATAGGAGGGAACTTCACACAATGCGGACCATTTCTTCTTAACGAGGGATGAATGATCCAAATGGAAAATAGCATCAACCCATGGTATTCATTCACCCATGTTATTCATCCACCCATGGTATTGTAAGTGGCATCCACCCATGGTATTTATCCACCCATGGAATTGTAAGTGAAATCCACCCATGGTATTCATTCACCCATGGAATTGACCCATGGTATTGTAACTGAAAAATACTATAAGTAACAAGTCACATTTTTGTAAAAGGATAGTTTGTTTGCCAGAATGTAGCTTTTACAATTATTTTATGTTTTAATAAAAAAATTCTTTGTGATTTTGTTTATTTGTCATTCTCCTCTTTTTCTTATGGCATTTCAGTTTTTCGGATCTTGGGGGCCTCTCCCCAAAAATCCATTTTGATCTTGGGGGGAGGTCCCCAAGATCTGAAAAATTGAAATGCCAGAAGAAAAAGAGAAGAATGCCCAATAAACAAAACTACAAAGAATTTTTTTATTAAAAAGAAGAATAACTGTAAAAGCTACATTGTGGCGGATAAACTGTCATTTTACAAAATGTGACTTGTTACTTATAGTATTTTTTGGTTACAATACCATGGGTAAATTCCATGAGTGAATGAATACCATGGGTGGATGTCACAATACCATGGGAAAATACCACGGGTGAATGAATACCCTGGTTGGATGTCACTTACAATACCATGGGTGGATAAATATCATGGGTGGATGCCACTTACAATACCATGGATAAATTCTATGGGTGGATGAATACCATGGGTTGCTGCCATTTTCCATTCAGATCATCCCTCCCTCCTTAATAAACAATGGTCCCCATCGCGTGAAGGTCCCTCTCACAAAGCCTTTGTTGAATATGAAGAGCCACTGAAGAGAAGGATTTTATGTGGTTAACCTATAACCATGATGAACGAAGATCCGAGGATAGAGATATCCTCTAATGCTTGTGATTAACTGTGATACTAACAGTGTGTAGCCTAGTGTTTGCTTATTGGGGCCTAACCCAGGTTCGGAATTGATTTAGCCAAACAAATCCCAAAACTACTAGCCCTTTCGACAACAGTCCGCGTTGTGCGGACTGAGGTATTACCCGAGGTAGTATGGGAGGGTGTTGGAACCAAGTTTCCGCACCCTAGGGATGTCTTGATAAAGTCACAGAAGTTCACGGACCAATCCTGCACTTTTGCGCTGCTTCGCAGCTGTCTGACCTTCACGTAGCTCGGTAAAGAGTGTGAAGAGGTGCAGTCTAGATCCTTTATCCTTACTACTTTATTATTATAGATCTTAACTTAATTTTGTGGGCCAAATATTTTTATCAATCATTCAATATTCATAACAAGTGCGCGCAATCATAAAATGTAATTAGATGCATAAACATACAATAGAAGCATAAACATACAGATCTACGAATAGATGGACAATATTTCATAATCAACTTAACTTCTATTAAACTTATGTTTCGTTACAATCCCAACTCCACCCTGTGCACTCATCTATAGGGGTCTGCGCACATAGCTGTAAACTCTACCAGGCCTTTATGCACAAAGCTGCACACCCTCTTCCTACCCCTACAAACCAAGACTCAGACTTACAGACTCAGAACGAATATCGCATTCAAAAACCCATATCTCTTAAGATCAACTCTCACCAAAAACTGACTTCTACACTTAAAGCCTCGCTCTATTTACACATTTCCATGGTTCGCGGACCATGGGTAGGCCAACACACTCTATATTAAATTACAATATTTTAGGGTGGACAACCCTAGACTCTCACGCTCCTCACCCACATTTCGGGGGGTCTTACATTACTTTTGACCAAAATTCGGGCTATAAAGCCCCAAAAACTTGCTATGGGGGGATTGGTTGCCCAACAAGCCCCCAACACAATCATCGTGACTCGTCTCAAGTCCCTCGGCTAGTGCGGTGATCTTTGCTCGGAGTCCATCCAACAAATTCTGTGCTTTGTGGATGTCTACCACACATTCCTCTGTTGTTCGCTATATCAATTGTGCTCGACTCTCTGATGCATCGTTGTCAGAGGCACCCTCTTGCGTTTTCGCATATGTATCCTGCATCTGGGCCAGCTTCCCCTCGATCGTGGCAGTGACCGTGAATGCTTCCTTGAGCCAAGGCTAGATGCATTCTTTAAGCAGTACTTCTCTCTGACCCGCAGCATCCACCTGTGCCTTTAGAGCTTGGGCCTCCCTCATCTTGGCCAGTCTCTGAGTAAGGGTGACTATTTGTGGGGTCCCCCAGACATTGTCATAGGCCTGTTGCAACTCCCACGCTTTTGTCTCTAACCGCTGTAGCATTGGGTCTTCCTGCAGTGAAGTGAGGGTGATGAGTGACTGATCTAACAAGCCTATGCAATCCTGTATGGCGTGCTCTATTGCTTCCAACCCTAATTGAATGGCATGGTGCTCCTGCTCTCTAACCTCCGGCAGTGTAGAGGGTTGCATCTTCAGCCTTATTTCTGTGAGCTGCAAGTTGTGGTCCAACTAGATCCTCATTGCTTCCTCCTTCACCTCACGGAATTCACTGGCCAATTTGTTGATCTATATACCCACTGGTAAGTCTGCTGCAATCTCTAGTTTGGCGATGTAACGACATGCTTCCTTGACGATTTGCTCCAAGTGCTGAGTCAATCAGTGTAATAGGCTCCCCATCAAACTTGGAAGCCTTGGTCTTCTTCCACAGCCCAGTTCGTTCTGTCGCACGCAGCAATTTCAATTGTGTAGAGGTGGTGCTTGGGTCTGCAAATTCCACCGTATCATTTGCCCCTTGCCTTGTGGTCAAGTTCGGGCCTCTTTCTTCCTGTGTCGTAGTGGTCCCTACTATTGCTGTCTTTTCCGCGGCAGCCTTCACTGCCTCCCGGGATGCCCGTACTTCTTTAGCTAGCTATTCGTTCCACTTCTATTGTGCTAGCAGCTTGGCAGCAACCTTCTGTCTTTGAATCTCCGTCTCATCATGCACCACCAGATCTGGTGCGCACCGTTCCGGTGGCCATGTGTTGAGCACTGCAAAAACAACATCATCTATTATGATGAAAGGGAGTGTGGTCCACTTTTCCTCTAGATTTTTTTGCCCCCTGATATACACATTGTGCATACCTGCTTTAAAATCTACAAAGCATTTCAGACTATCGTACATCAAGGTAGATAGGCACGGCCAGTTGTTCATCCACATTCGTATGCTCGCCTCCATCAGTATCCAGAAGATCTTGGTTTCTCGAATTCACGTGGCATCCTTCCTCGCCCATAGCAATGTGTATTTTGCTGCCTCTGTCTAGTCTTGGTCAAGGGGAGGAAACTAACTACCCTCAGGCAATTCACCTATAACCAACGGGATGGATAAGAGCAACCACGTGTAGTGGAAGATCTTACCCTACTCTTGGGCCTCCCTGCAGTTCGTCAGGAACTCATCGCAGAGGAAATGTGCCCAATTGAACCGTACCCCTTCTACACATTTCTTGGCCAGCGCGATGACCATTGCTGGTACCTCATTGCCACAACATTTTCTCATCACCTTTCCTGCCAACAACTGGGTAGCGACACTGACCCCTTTGCTTTGAATACTAGTAATAATGTAACCCCTATGCTTTTTCTCCAACTTATATTTCCTTTTCATGGCCTCTGTAATCGCCAAGTCTCCACATGTTCGAGCTATTTCCGTGGGGTACCTCCCTGTACAGGGAAGCCGAGAAATCCTATCAATGAGCTCCGTCGTGATGGGAATGGGCTCCTCCAGCCACAAGTACCAATCATGCACTAGGAAAAGCAGTTGCCTGATGAGAACTGTCGTGATTGGGGCCGGATGGAAGTGTGAAATCGATAGGAGGTGCAGTAGCCCAACCTCCTCCACCCCGTGCAGCCATGTCTGTGGTTGCAGTGTTGTAACTACCCCCTCCATGCTTTGTTCCATTAGCTGGCTAGTTTCCAAATGAGGGAACTTCTCGCTATCCGCGAGGTCCCAGTCTTCAAACGTCATAGTGGGTATGCAGCCCACAACCGACCCTTCAAACAAAACTCCCTTGGGGAGGAATGAGGTATTGAGTGTGCTTTTAATGGCGTCCAAATCTTTAGGTATCTTTACCCTCCTTTTCTGCGCAGGGACATACTTGGGAAGCCTTGTTGTGGTGCGAACTGGCTAGATGTCTTCTGTCATTTCTTCCTCGGGTTCCATCTCTTCTACAAAGGTTTGACGACCCTCCTCCTCATCATCGCTCTTAATATTATCTCTTTTACCTTTTTCTTCCATCGAAAGTTTGCTGAACCATCGATTTTGCGGAGACATATGCACCAGTCCTGCTACCTGTGGGTCCTTCCGAGGCCTCGGTTTCTAAGGTGATTTAGGCATTTCTAGTGCATTCCCTACCGGTGGCATAGAACTCTACATGGCTCCCTTGGTTGTTGACATTATTTTGATCAGGGAATCCTGTGTATCCTTTGGCAAGGCTTCAAACCATGGACTTGCTCTTGCAACCTCCAAATTCATTAGGTTCATGCCTGCTTGATAATGCAACAACTTAATTTTCAAAATCCCAAGGGTTTTTCGGTGGAGGGCCACCTATGATTTATAGGCCCTTTTTAATTCAAATTTGACCATTCCCCTCAGATCCGACTCATTAATGCAAGACTGGCCCAGATAGTCCCAAATCTAGTTTTGACTTTGTGTCTTAACTGATCGCCATCCACTCCTAGATGTCTTCATGAACAGTGACACCAATGGTCACTTTCTAGCTTGTCCACGTGGCAACACATTCCCTTGTCCGCGAATGTGACCTATGCATCATACTGATCCTATGCGCAACTTCAGTGTCACATAGCTCCCATACAGAGTTATTTATAGTCCCCATGCCCTCTTTCAACTGCTTGGAGCACTAAGACTATGCTTCCTACGGATAGTCAGGTGGTCGCACTATTGGTGCAAGGCTTCAAGTCACCTTTCAATCCACTCTATAGGCCTCCCTTTGTTATCCTCGTGGTCACCAATGCCTCGCGTTCTTCCTTATGCGATGCACTTCCTTGGTGACTTTGTCTGATAAGGTGCGGTCGCAGCCATGGTAGTATAGCCAACAACTCTTGGCGACAATCTTCTAGTACAGTGGTAGGGTTGCCCATATGTAGCCCCGTCCTTCTGTCAACACTAATGCTTGCACGATTTTGGTTTCCAACTTTTTGATATCCGCGTCCATTAATATTCTTTCCTACTTCAATCGTACTCGATCTTCTTCGAGTTTGCGAAGCTCATGGTTCCCTCAGTAAATGGCTTCTTGAATGTGCATATGTTCATCCTCGCGTTGCTGTATAATCTCTTCGCTCTGGTCCCTATACGTTGTCGCAATAATAGGAGTGATTGTGTGAGGATTGTTTCCCAAAGCTATGGCCTTAACTCTGCTCGTCATCTTTGGAACCATTTCCACGCTTAGGTTCCTACACATGAACCCATAGGCCTATCAGACTGCTGGTATGCACAGGTCCCAATTAGTTTGTCTCGCTTGATGAACTTTGTTCATGACTCCACATAGCTTTTTGAGTGCTCTGTCATGGACTATGTATGGAGTGTGTAGCCTTCCCTGCTGCTGCGTCAGGTTCTGATTTGTGATCCTTAGTCTAGGAGGTGTTTTCACAGCACACGTTTGCACCCATCGACACAGGTGAGCATGCAAACTACTTCAGTCTGGCTTCCTGGCTCGCATTTGTCACTGGGGACTTCCAAATCGTAAGTGCATCTATCTTCTACATTCATGCCAGTTCCCCATAGTTTTCTGATGTGTACTCCACCATCATGTGGGTGTCGTGTGGAACGCCCATTCTAGCGCATCGTGCCACTACCGTTTTGGTACTGCACTTTCAAATTTGTCCAAGAACTCATCCACTGTTGTTACCCCATCATGTGTTGGCAGTTCCCTTATTTCGGTCGTCACGCACCTTAGTAATCTAATCATCATGTTGCAATTTAGCGTTGTTACTTCATGCAAGAAGTTTTGCCAGTGTTCTATTTCTTCATCTGAATCCGAAGTATAGAAACTGTCACACTCCCATGAGATTCTCCCATCTGCAGTCAAGTTTACCCGAACCTGGTCTTGCACCATTATCTATTAAATGCAATCCAACTCATCATCGCTGCCATTGTTGCGCATAGCTTCAGTGTAGCACACTCCTTCAGCTGGATCTAGCAAAACTACTACGTGTAGAGACTTTTTCTCAAATATCATCTTACACTTCTTCAGGTTAATGACTCCATTCATATTAGTGGTCTAGTCTATTCCTAGCGACGTGGGGTAAGGGTTGTTGTCATCAACAACCTCTATCACCTCAAAGTCCATCTACGTGCTCACGCTCGATATCAACCGTTATCCCTTTCAACCTCCCCATGGACGAGACCTTTTGTTGATTCGCCATCCGTAATTGATTAGGGGGCCACTACAATGTGGACCTACCCATGCGTTCCCATGTTTGCTTTAGTAACATGTTTGCATCCGAACCTAGGTCTAGAATTACCTAATCCATTTCATATTCACCAATTTTTGCCATCAATCTCATTTCCTTCCTGGTGCACAATGCATGCTTTCCCAGTTTCTATACTACGTGTGGTTCCCCTGACCCTGTGCACCTAGTTATCAACTCCTGTAGTCCTTTAGCCACCTTATTATTGCACAACAATTTCATGCATGTCTCTAAAAATATAGTTATCATAGAGGGATCCATCCCTGTCTCTGGTTGATCCTTACTCCCTGAAGTAGAGGCCTCCATGAAGCTCTTCTTAGCTCCCATAAATGTCTCCTTTACACATTCCAAGTCAAACTTAGGTTCCTTTGTAGGAGCCTTTCGAACCCATGTATCTTCCTCAGGCTGCTTCCCCTTATCTTCCCCTGTGGTTGCACCACTTCTAAGCACCACATTCACATTTGGGTCTTCTTCGCGTGGTTCAGACCTCATCATTTGAATATTTTGTGTTGGAGTAGGCTGAAGTACCCCTTTATTGATAATCTACGCGATCAACATAGGACAATCTACTACTTCATGATCGAATTAAGCATAGTAGGAACAAGATAGTCTCATCAGGTTGGTACAATCACGGGCATAGTGCCCTACTCCTCCACAATTGTAACAGATTAATTGTCCATGGCCCCTTCCTACCCCATTACCCCTCGTCCTTGACCTCGCCCTTGAAATCCAACGCACGCCATCCCCACGGCTAGGTCGAGGCCTCGCGTTTAGATCTACATTCCATAGGTTGGGATCTGATCCATCATCAACTCGTAACTGTGCCAAGTACGCTCGTCGTGGCCCACTGACCTACAAAAATTACAAAACAGTTACTGTGGAGTTTGTGTATACTTCTGTAACAGCTGAAAATTATATGTTGTGTGTTTTCCTCCTATCTAACAGATTGCACACCATAGCAGGGTGTCACACTCGGCCCTGCTTGTGCCTCCGGTCTCAATGGCATTGGGCCCCCTCATACCAAGTAGTTCACAAATACTAGACAGTGATCCTTATCGTGGCCCTCGTCTTTGCATTTTATACACAACACTTCCTCGCGCGCCTCCAGCTCTGGTGCCCTATCCTACTTCAATCTTTGCATTTCTAGGTAGAGATTCTATAGCTGCACATGAATCTATTAAACTCCTAGGTCTGGATCTAGTATCGATGTTTCATGCAACCTCATCACCATTTCCAATGCTTCGGCCTGGGTTGAAAGCTTCTGCTATGATAGTGCTGTCCTCAGGTGGGGTGTCAAAGACACCACAAACCACATGTGGTGCTGCACATTCGTTAGTGTCATATTAGCCTCGCAGATTGTACTCTTTAGCGTTGATCTAGATCCCATGGGGTCTCACCTGGAAGCATCGTGATCTCCTTAAATCTGATGATTGACTGCATCTCTGATTTCGGCTGACTAAATTCTCTATTTAGCGCATTCTAGATCTCCGTTATTCCTGCATTTGGGTGATCATTTGAGTGCTTGATATACCACGTCAATGCACGATCTTGCAGCGCACATACCAATGTAGCCTTCTTAATGTTACCATCTGTAACCCCTTATGCTTCCCACACTACTCTTGCCATGAACCAGCACTGATCTAGTTCCTCATTCATTACTCCTCTAAATACGGGTAGCTTAATTGTGCTCACCATACTAAACTGTTGGTTTGGTGGAGGTAGTGTGGGTGAAGATGGAGGAGAAGGAGGTGATGCGAGTGGTGGCGTAAGTAGAGATGGTAACTGTGGAATGTGCTACATTATCAAACCAACCACACTCCTCAAAGAGACCCGAGCGATCTCTTCCTCACTCTCTCGCGAAGGTGAAATTAAAGGATTGTTTCATAGTTTCCCGCTACCTCTGTAGACTTTTCTACTCCATGTCGTCCCAAACTTTAAGGTATTAGCATCACCTGTTTTTCACATAACAGCATCTTAATCCAAGTATTCAAAGATTTAATGTACTTACCTCACTGTCCCTTGAGAAAATGTCTTTCTGCTTCGTTGTAGCTGACAGTGGTGTCTATCACAAATTCGGTGATAAAGCCTCCTATTATTCTGTCGAGCGAATGGTCCATGGCCTGCGCGATCTTATCTTTTGATGCCTCTAGCCTGCGCACTAACTCCAGAGTCCACACTACGAGTTGATCGAGCGTATACCTTCCCTGGCTGTAGGCTAACCTCGCAATCCAATCATATAGCTCTGAAGAGAAGGATGCGAACAAGATCTCGTGGATTTCCGTATATATGTAGCAATCCAGCCACCTCTTCTCGGATATCTATGGAGATATGTTTTCCTGTGCCATGAACTCGTGAAGTTTTTGATCCAACCACCCTTCAATTTCTTTCTTCGCAGGGTTCCAATGTTCCAACATCATACATCTCTTAGGAAGATCTCGTTCCCAGCAACGGAACCATTTCTTGGTTTTTTAGGGCCCGGCCCAGGTTCAAAACTGATTTAGCAAAACAAATCCTAAAACTACTGGCCCTTTCAGCAACAGTCCATGGTGCACAAACTGAGGTCTCACCCGAGGTAGTATGGGAAGGTGTTGGAAGCAGGTTTCTGCACCCTAGGGATGTCTTGATGAAATCAGGGAAGTTCGCGAACCGATCCTGTGCACTTGCACTGCTTTGCACAGTTGTTTGACCTTCACGTAGCTCTAAAAAGAGCGTGAAGAGGCATGGTCTAGATCCTTTATCCTTACTGTGTTATTATTATAGATTTTACATTAATTTTGTGGGCCCAATATCCTTATCAATCATTCAATATTCATAACAAGTGTGCGCAATCATAAACTGTAAGGAGATGCATAAACATACAACATAAGCATAAACATACAGATCTACGAATAGATGGACAATATTTCGGAATCAACTTAACTTCTATTAAACTTCTATTCTATTACAATCCCAACTCCACCCTGCGCACTCAGCTACAGGGGTCTGCACACACAGCTGCGAACTCTACCAGGCCTCTATGCACACAGCTGTAGAGCCTCTTCCTACTCCTACAACCCAAGACTCAGATTTACAGACTTAGAATGAATATCGCATTCCAAAACCCATATCACTTAAGATCAACTCTCACCAAAAACTAACTTCTACACTTAGAGCCTCGCTCTATTTATACATTCCCATGATCCGCGAACCATAGTTAGGCCGACACACTCTATATTAAATTACAATATTTTAGGGTGGACAACCCTAGACTCTCACGCTCCACACCCACATTTCATGGGGTCTTATATTACTTTTGACCAAAATTCAGGCTAAAAGCCTCCAAAAACCCATTATGGGGGGATTCGCTGCCCAACACCTAGGAAATAGACTTCAATGAAGTGTGGGTTTGTAGATGACCCATAACCATGATGAAAGAAGATCCAAGGATAGAGATACCATGTAATGCTTGTGACCAACTGTGATACTGACAATGCGCATCCATCAAATGGACTTTGATGAGGTGTGGGTTTGTGGATGACCCATAACCATGACAAACGAAGATCTGAGCATAGAGATACCATGTAATGCTTGTGACCAACTGTGATATTAAGAGTGTTCGGCCTAGCAAATGGAATTTGATGACAAGGAATTTGTGCGCTCGACCCATAATCGTGATGTTGGTTGTTGATGAAGTACCAAGTGCCTACAGAGCCTGGGGTGGGAGGGCAGATCTCCAAATAACTCAAGCCGAAATGCTGCTATGCTGAAACAGATGAATGTGAACTAGGTGCATACTAAAGTAGGGTGGAGGGCACGTCTCCAAAATTAAATCGCTCCGAATGTTGCTCTAGAATTAAAATGGACATAACCCAATGTTGGAAATACTTATCTGGGCACTCTAGAATCTCATATTCGCGCTGCAACTTTTCCTCCATCACAAAAGTTCTGAAAAATAGTTGACTTAAAATCAATGATATCTCCCACATCCGAACTCCAATTCGACCTAATTTTTTTTAAATTCAAATGTTTTCCGAGAGGAGATTAGATGTACAGTCATGTTTCTGAAATTATGCACCAAAGTTGCAAAAAAAAAAGATAGGAGAGTTTTCGTCCACGAATTGTCGTTACAAACATTTCTGCAACATAGTTGATTTTAAATCAATGATATCTTCCTCATCCAAAATCTGATTCGGCCAATTTGTTTTTGAATTTTGGTATTTTTTCACAAGGAATCTAGATCTGTTATTATTTTTTGCAAAATTTTCACCAAAAATTCCAAATCATATCTACAAACTCAATGCCCAAAAACATTCCTGCAAAAAAATGAAAAAGAAAAATTCTTCCCACTTGGCCCAAGAAAATACTCCATGGAGGACATAGCACATGCTTGAAGTTTGTTAAATATTGCTTCAAAACTTGAAACTTATAGCATTTTTTAAAAGCTACATTGTGGTGAACAAATTGTCCTTTTACAACATGTGACTTGTTACTTATGGTATTTTTCTGTTACAATACCACAGGTAAATTCCATGGGTGAATGAATACCATGGGTGGATGTCACAATACCATGGGAAAATACCATGGGTGAATGAATACCATGGGTGGATGTCACCTACAATACCATGGGTAGATAAATACCATGGGTGGATGCCACTTACAATACCATGGGTAAATTCCATGGGTGGATGAATACCATGGGTTGATGAATTTTTCCATTTGGATCAATTATGAGATTGAGCATGAAAATACCTTAGTCGTCTAACTGATTGGTTCATTCTCCAATGAAGATCTCCTCTTTGTCTGACTGCTCATTTATCTTCATTAATTATTTCATGATGCTTCTTACCATGACTTTGTGGTTCTTTGAATCTTGTGGACCTAAAGTTTATCTTCCCAATATAATATTCTTGTGTCTTGGAGTATCCCAGACTGGTTTTGATTCCTGAAGGCCTTTGATTATTCAAGAATTGATCTAGTTTCCTTGTTCCTTCAACAAACTTTTCATTTAGAACCTTCTCGGTCTTTGTTTTCTCAAGATCAGTTCTTAGATAGACAAGCTTTGCTTCAAGACTTTAATAGTCTCTTCCCATTCTTGAATCAGGTCTTGAAGAACTTCTTCTTTTCATTTTGCCTCCTCGAGCTCAATTTTCAAAGATAGAATATCATCTTTGCATATCTATGAGCTCATATCCCTTTTTAACTTGAGCACCTCTGGTTTCAACTGCTTATTCTCCTCTTCCAGTCTCTCACAGTTTCCTTGTTTTTCTTTCCGCAAAAGAACTATACTTCCCTTACTCTTGATAGCTTCTTCAAGCTTTTGTTTTTTATAGGCATACTCCTCATTATCGTAGTTATACATACCTTGCTCTGCAAGTTGTAAATATTCCTTCATCTACTTATTCTTCTCCAAAAATCATAGTTGGTCCCATCAAAGACTGGTATTCTACTTGAGTAGATTCTTGACTCTCTTTCTTAGACATAATTCCTTATAGATCTACCTTGCAATGTTTAAACTGTTGTTGAAGGATCTTTGCTCTGATACCAATTGTTGGAATAATGAATTGTTGAGAGGTGGGGGGGCATGAATCAGTAATTAAGAAACTCTTTTTTCTTTTTCTTATTATGCTTATAGTCACTTCTAATATTCTTTAACTTGTGAGAGAATTCATTCACAAAACAATGAACCAATAATATTTCAAACACACATATTCAAATAACAATCACATGAGAAGCACACATTTGAAACAATGTTTTCCACGTCGAAACCCAAATGGAAAAAAACACCAATTTGTTTCTTGTCTATGATGTAAATTAAGCATCCACACATATTCTCAACTCCCCTCAACACATACACAAAAATATTGTATTACACAAGTAGATCAATGGACATTCTGAGTCTTTTTCATGTGCTACACTGAGCTCAATGTTGTCTTTTTCGCCATCCACTCTACCTGAGAGTGTACTCTTGGCATGGCACTCCATTTTTATATTGCATCACCTTTTACAAATTTTGTCATTGCATTAAAACATAAAAATGGTCTTCTTTCCCTTCACCATCTCATTGTGTGACTATCCATGTTGAGAATTTAATATTAGTCCACCTACACATTCCATTGAGACTCCCCATTCCTACTCATGGCTCACAGAGCTTGGCTATACTTCTGCATGGCTTCTCTGTTTTTCATTTTTTATATAATATGTGCATGGGATATCAGAGATGGTTTTCTTTCAACGTCAAGACAAGCCCAATAGTTCTTTGACAGTCGTCATTAATCCTAAGACCAACTCCTATGTTCATGCATTCAATCTTGGAGTTTCCAACACATACACCTTTAACTCTCTACATCACACTATCAGAGCCCAATATGTCCTGTAATATTACCATAGTACTATATCAGTGCTTTGTCTTATCAAAAATTTATTCTTAAAATATATTACGAAAATAGTGAGTTTTGATGTCCTTGACCCGTTTTGTTTAGCTACTTTCTCTTTTCCTCCATGGGACTGGTTGCAGCGACCAGAGGCTTAGCCTTAAGGTGCTAGGGCATTTTGTTCCTGCTCGTGGGCCGTTTTTACTTTTTTAAGAGCTTAACGCCCTTGGTTCTATAATTTCTTCTCAACCATGTGCCAGCCCTAATATTGTATCCCCTTTATCATCACTTTTTCAATTTCCAACTATTATAAAGTGTCGACATCTTGAACCTTCAATATGATGACATCTAATATGACATCATCACTCCACGTGGCACTTCCTCAATGGTGAAACGTGTTACCCAAATTTTCCCCTTTAGGCCCCTCAGAATGGAAAAACTTCCTGCCACATGTCATGTCATACTGTCACGTCATGCTGACGTTGGATGCCATATTATCTTATCAGGATGAATCATATGCCACCAAATGTCCTATTAGAGGAGAGAGAAAAAAGGCCCGTCCACCTTCATTTTTTCGATGCAATCCTTTGTTAATCTATATTGGAGTTCCTTGACGCCTTTAACATTATCAACACATTATGCATATCATAATTTTTTAAAGGTTGTCACCTTAAGAAGTTTTATTCTTTGATTTGGTGACCTTCTAATGTGTCGATGCTCTGATATGTAAAGACCTCTGATATGTGAATGTCGATACATCTATACCTATGGTATGCGATTGTCGATTTCTCTTGACCTCCAATGTTGTGATGCACAGATTTTCTTGGCCTCCAATATGCAATCACCGATAAGCCTGATGCTTTGGACCTCCAATATGCGATTGTTAGTATCTCTAGACCTTCAATATGCAATCGTCAATATTCTTTCCTTCCCAAGGCTTTAATCCTTGAAAATTCATCACACCATACCTTTTGATCTAGGAGTCCATTGTTGGGCTTTCACATATTGTTGCAAAGCTTATTGAAATAAATTTCTAATGGAGAAGGTTTGATATAGTCTTTGAGTACTTTTTCTTCTTGGAAGGTGACTATAAAATTCTCTACCCATTGACTCTTTGGCCAGTTGAATACCAACTACTATGATGATCATTTTATGGCTTCTTGAGTAAGCCTGCTACTATGATGATTCTCTACAATAAGCCTACAACTATCATGGAGTTCCATCCAAACACCCAATTATCATGTTGACCCTTGTTTACCATCTATGCCATCACTTACAAAACCACCTATACACCATCAAATGTCTAACACCTACAAATCGTTAAGTTTGACTCATTGAGCTATTACCTAGAGTTATAACATTGAACTTTATAGATCCTTCTTCATCGTGTCATATTGCTAGTCCATTTTCCATGTGTAATGTGGTTGTCATGGCATCCTCTCAAATCATGTTTTTCAATAATGAAAATGTTAATTTTTGGGTGTTATAAATTTTGCATACGAACTATGTTTGAGGGCTTTCTTATATTGTTCAAAAGGTATAAGAGTATAGGAAAATGTCATGAGATCTTATGCAAGTGAGATATTTTGAATCCCCAAAAAGGTACGAATTGCCTCAAACTTCCTTTGAAAGCTTTAAAACCTTAATTTCTTGGCATTTTAGTGTTAGCGTTGATTTCAATAGGGTCTTGGTATTTTTCATCATATGCATATGTATACCTCATGATGTGTGATGAGTGTTTGGTTGTTGCAGTGTTCAGGTTGATGGTTTTGTTAGTTGGCATTGATGTCAACATGTTTATGGCATGACCTAGTGTAGGAATGGGAGGTTGAGTAGAGATGGTTACATGGTATGATATGATGTCTTTTCATATGTTGATGATTTACTTACCACATATTTTGGAGATGTTTTTGTTGTAGTTTGATCCAAATTGGAGCCATAAAATACTGTCAAAGAACCATGACTGTATCAGGTCGGGAAAAATCTCCAAGAATTTAGAACCATGATCAAAAACATCGTCAACCAGTGGCAATGGCAGCCAGTGTGGAACGACGAGGACCTCGGTCAAAGCGCACTGACCGAGGCCTATGGAGACTGCGCAAGAGGTCAAATTAGCTCCTGGGAGCCCCAGATCAGGAAACTAAGGAGGTTTTTGATGCACAATTGGCAAACAGGGCCGAAATGGAGGAACCTTAAGCACATGGATGCATGGCAAACTGGAAAACTAGATAACCATGGGTGGAAAAGGCAAAAAGTGCTAAACGTACAAAAGTGAGACCCACACTCTGGAAACCAGTGGTATTGATCGGGGCAACCTAAAATGGTAAGAGGTTTTTGATGAAAGTGGAGCAATCCAACTCAATGATTGATGTGTGGCAAGCAGAGGTGAAAGAAAACTATCGTTGATTGTGCGTTATCGATCAAGAAAGTCAACCGCATGGGACGTGCGTATGACATCGATCTGGAGGCCCCAAATTGGATGGCTAAGATGAAGCCCGATGGAGGAAGCAGAATCGACGAAGGAATATGCCGCGATTTGTAAATATTTGGAATCCGTTTGGCTACCATGGTGGAGGAAAGACTTCATCCACAACATAACTAAAGAAACGAACCGACGAAGCAGGCTGGCGCTATTTAGAGGAGGACAAGTGGCCACTCCCTGAGCATTCATGCTGACGCCAAATACGGAACCCCAAGTGTAGCTACAGAAGGTGAATCAACAGAAGCGGAAGAGGAACCGAATGGACATGAGTTCGAATGGCTTCAAAGCCATGAACAATGAAAAGAAACAAGACATTCAAGTCAGTCAGAACGAACCCTGAGAGGAGGACTAAACACTAAGAGACAGAAATAATAAAAAAAAGGCAGTAAAGAAAAATCAGAAAGAGACAGAGGGCTGGGCTGACCAGCGGCAGCGTCGAGCACTAGATCTTGAGAGGTTCAATCCATCCCATAGAGGAATCTGTCTAGGCTAAGCACCACATTTGGCTCTTTCCACTGTAGACTAGAAGGTCACAAAGCTAGTACAAAGAAGAAGAGTCTATGTACTCCAATGGCTTGGGGAATCCAAGAACTACCCTGCCAAGAAAACCTGCTTCAGGAGAACTCACGTTGTGTCCCTGTATTGTAATTCTCTACTTAAAGGCACAATAAAACAAGGCCACCGCTGAAAGTTGGACCTGAGATGTAGCCCTAGAAAATAGGGTGACCTCCTTATTAAAATTCTTGTGTCTTTGTGTTTACTTACTGTATTTCTCTGTTGTCTTTCCATTTTATTTTCTATGTATTGGCAATCTAATCGATCCGTTGCTTCAATAACACATAACACACACCAGCACATGAGTCTGTAATACCTTTAAACAATAAATCTTTAGCTAATGTCACTCATAGGGTGAATATCAGATCAAGTGATATCAGATCTCTAGGTTGTAAGGTTAAACAATCTTGTGTTGGTTTAGTTATTGAATGCTCATGAGATCAAAGCTCAAATTAGGAGAAGGAGAGTTGGTGGAAACTAATCCTGAAATTGGGAGAGTTTATTCTCCAAAGACAATGTCAGAGGAAGGCTCTATGGGGCCAGACCCTCAATTCCTAGAGAGTTTCCTAGCTATAAAGTCTATGGTAGAAGAAATGTATAGGGACTTTAGAAAGCATAAGGATGAAGATTCATTGGGTTCTAAAGAAGATGAAGAAAAAGATGAGTCTCATTCCCATGATCACTCAAAAGGAAAGGGGAAAGAGGAAAGCTTTCTCACACCTCCTAATAGCCCTGTGCATAATAAGAAAGCATCTTTGATTAAGCTAGATGTAATTTGATTTTCCTATATATGATGGAGAGTTAAATGCTAAAAAGTTGGGCAATTGGACTAGACAAATTGATGTGTATTGCAGAGTGCAGAACATCAACTCAGGCAAGAGTAAAATTCAACTGGCAAGCCTATGCCTAGGAGGCACTGCCTTGGTTTGGTGGGAAGGAAAAACCCAAGCTGATATGAAAAAACATGGTAACACCATATCTGTCTAGAGTGAATTTGTTTCTGCAATCAAGAGGCAGTTCTATCCATTGGCCTACATGCAACAAGCCATGATGAGTTGGCAAACTCTTTGGCAGTTGAAAGGGAAAAGTGTGAAAGGGTATACTCAAGAATTCAGAAAGAGAGCATTGATGTTGGGTATCTCATTAGACTCATTAGAGACTCTTTTGAAGTACTTATGTGGTCTAGACAGCTACATGAGGCATATCATCCTCATGTTTAATCCCACTAGTATAGATGAGGTATCTATACAAGCTACTCATCTAGAAGCTAGAGGAAAGAATGGAAATCTAGAAGTTGGGGGACCATCCCAACCCACTGCAACCAAAAGCAAGGAGAAAATAAAGCAGAAGTGGAAAGCAAGGAAGGCTAACACTGCACAGAAAGGCAGATCTTCATGCACTCACTGTAAAAAGGAGGGGCATGATGATGAGCATTGTTGGATTCTGCATCAAGTGCTGAGACCTAAGAAATCTGAGGGCAAGAAGAAGAAGATTTCTACAGCTATTCAAAAAGATTTGGGGTTAGACTTGAGAGATGAAACAATCATTGCAGCCATCCATATAAAAGGTAAGAATTCTGAAGCATCTAGTAGTAATTCTGCTCAAACTATTATTGATAAAGAACATGAGAGAAGAAGACATGAGCTTTTCCATATTCGAGTTATTTCCAAACATCAAAAGATTGATACTTTGTTTGATAGTGGCTCACAAGTAAATTTGATTTCTGAAGCAATTGTAAAGAAATTGGGATTAGCAACTACACCTCACAAGAAACCATACCCATTAGGATGGTTGAATGATAAATCACAACTATGAGTGACTAAACAGTGCAAACTCAAGTTTTCTTTTGGGTCATCTTTTGTAGATGAGGTTGAGTTAGACATAATTCCTTTGGATATATGTGGAATTGTTTTAGGAAGTCCTTACTTGTATGATAGAAAGGCTATTTTCTATAGAGCTGAGAACAAGCTTCTACTTGTTAAAGATGGAATCAAATACTTTGTAAGAGCTCACAAGCTCAAGAATAATTATACTCTCATAAATTCTGGGCAGATGAAAAGAATGATAAATTCACGCAAACAATTCTTAATAATGGTTGTAAAGGAAAATAAACTTGATAGAACCAATATATTTGAGGGTTGTAATTCTCAGTAGGAAGCTGATATAGAAAACATCGTTTCAGAGTATGATGTCATATTTCAGGAACCTAAAGGTTTGCCACCCAAAAATAAAATAGTACTTGCTATTATTTTTCAGCAAGATGTTCCATTAACATGTGGGTCACCAATTGTCTTGGTGAGAAAGAAAGGTGGCTTGTGGAGAATGTGCATTGACTACCGAGCACTAAATAAGATAACAATAAAAAATCGTTATCCCCTTCCTCACATAGATGATCTTTTAGATCAATTAAAGGAAGTTGTTTATTTCACCAAGTTGGATTCGCACAGTGGATATCATCAGGTCAGAGTTGCAGAGCAAGATGCATGGAAGACTGCTTTCAAAACAAAGCAGGGATTGTATGAGTGGCTAGTTATGCCTTTCGGCTTGACCAATGCCCCTGCTACTTTCATGAGATTAATGAATGAAGTACTCAGACCTTTACTTGATGATTTTGTTATTGTGTATCTGGATGACATTCAAACTTTTAGTAAAATGTAGGAAGAACACTTAAAGCATGCTAAGTAGACATTAGATGTTTTGAAAACAGAAAAACTTTATTTTAAACTCTTAAATTGTGAATTTGGCAAAACATCTCTAAATTATTTGGGTCATATACTAGGGGGTGGTGAATTGAAAAATAGATCCCTCTAAAGTGGCAGTCATTGTAAATTGGCCTAAACTCAAATCTGCTACAGAAGTGAGAAGCTTCATAGGAGCAACACAATACTGGAGGAAGTTCATTTCTAACTTTTCCTCAATTGCAGCTCCCTTACATGCTTTGACAGGATTGAACAAGTGTTTTAGTAGGGAGGCAAACATCAGAAAGCCTTTGACACCTCGAAAGAAAAGATTAGTACAGCACCTGTACTAGCACTACTAGATCTACAAAGACCATTTGAAATCCAAACAGATGCCAGTGACTATGCCTTGGGAGTAGTGTTGACACAGCACTGTAAACCCATATGTTATCATTCTGAGACTTTTAATCCTACAGTAGTTAACTATCCTACATATAATAAATAATTGTATGCATTAGTTCAGAGTGTGAAAAATTGGAAACATTACTTAATGGACAAAGAGACAGTAATACATACTGATCATCAACCACTTCAATATCTACACTCCCAAACTAAGTTGCATAAATTAAGGCATTACAGATGGATGGGTTTTCTACAATAGTTTCATCTAGTCATCAGATATAAAAAGGGCATACACAACAAAGTTGCAGACATGTTATCGAAACCCATTATAAATGCATCTACCATACTTAAGCATAATTCTATGCTACATGAAAGCTACATAGAATAATATGCTCAGCATATGGACTTTAAAGATGTATATGCAACTTTGAGTCAAGGCAAAAGGTAGAAGAATTGGACTATCATGTGAAGGACCGACTCTTATATCATTATGGGAAACTCTGCATTCCACAAATAGAGAGAGTAAAGATAATTAGAGAGGCACACACTTCTCTGATATCAAGTCACTGGGGTTAAAAGTAAAATAGTTGCACACTGCAAAGATTTGTTATTGGCTGAAAAATGAATGAGACAGTTTTCTAGATATGTAAGAGGGTGGTACTATGTGTGCCTAGAATCAAGCCCCCAGCAATAGAAAACTTGAGGCTTGTACACTCCTTAACCAAGTTCCCTTCTCACCCTGGGAAGTGTTTTCATGGATGTGTTGGAGGACACCAAATCTTAGAAAGGTCATTGATATCTATATGGGTTTGATAGGTTCAGCAAAATGTGTGGTTTTGGATACATTGTAAAAATAAGATTACAGCTGAGCCAAACTACAAAATTATTCTTTGAACATGTAGGTTTCATTATGGACTTACCCACTTCTATTGTATCTGAATTAAATAACACCCAATTTTTATGGGGAGTTTTGGTCGATTCATGTGGGAACTGATGACACCCCAACCTGAAGAAAAAGCCACAACTTTCATCCCGAGGGCCAGAACAGAAGTAGTTAACCAGACAGTGATCTAGTTTAACTCAGGGGATTGCATGCAACAATCCTAAGCTTCGGGTGAAAACATGTTGTGTTATGTACAAGCATGCTACAACAAGAGCAAACTCTCTCTACACAGAATCTCCTTTTGAGACCTATTTTGGTTTCATACCAAGGTCTCCTTTGGATTTTGTCTTCGGTAAAGATACCATGGTTGATGGACACAGTGATGTGGACAAGGAAACTAGGTTCATTGAACAGACCCAGGAGATCCACCAGGTAGTACACGAATAACTGGAAAA
>APFE030990106.1:0-12563 GCA_000404065.3 Pinus taeda
CTTCCTCGTCAAGTTCTGGCAATATTGTTTGAACTGGGAGCTTGTTGCCTATAACCTTCTTTAAACATGAAACATGGAAAAACTGGGTGCAATCGAGAAGCTGCAGGAAGCTCCAATTTGTATGCCATAGTACCAATCTTTTGCAACACCTTGTACGGACCATAATACTTTGGTGATAATTTATTATCCTTCTTAGCTTGCTTGAGGGACATTTGTTATATGGTTGTAGCAATAGGAATACCCAATCAGCTACATCAAAACCTCTTTCGCTGTGATGTTGATCTGCCTGTTGTTTCATTCTATTCTGTGCCAACATGTGGTTATCCTTTAAGAGTTGGAGGACTTGTTTTTGATGTTCGATGTGATGTTCCACTGCTTGAACCTTATAGTTTTCTCTTAAATATAATGTGATGGATGGTGGCTGATATCCATAAAGTGCCATAAAAGGGGTCATTTTTGTTGATGTATGGAAGGAAGTGTTATACCACCATTCAGCCAGAGGCAACCATTTGACCCATTGTGTCTATTTATCATATACAAAGAAACGAAGATATCCTTCCAAATAATTTTTTACTATCTGAGTTTTCCCATCAGATTGAGGATGATAAGATGATCTATGAGCTAACTAAGTACTAAGACAAGAAAATAATTCTTTCCAAAAATTTGCAGTGAAAACAGGATCTCTATCACTTACAATAATCTTTGGGTTTCCATGTAGCTTTTGAATTTTTTCCATAAATGTAGTAGAAATTGTACTAGCTATAAATGGATGTGATAATGCACAAAAGTGTGCATAATTGGTAAGTCTGTCAACTACCACCATGATGACACTCTTTCCCTCAGACTTGGGTAAACCAGTGATAAAATCCATTGAAACCTCCTCACAACGTTGGCTTGGAATGGATAAAGCTTATAATAAACTCGGACTCTTAATTGTTTCAACTTTATTTTGTTGGCAAACCAAACATTCTACCACAAACTTTTTGAATATCCGATTTAAGGCCATCCAAAAAAAATTCCTTCTTAACCCTGTGGTAAGTTTTTAAAAACCCTGAGTGCCTCCTAAGGAAGAAGTGTTCAATTCCATAAGAATCTTTTGTTTGAGTTGTGAATTCTTACAGAGGTATAAGCAATCTTTGTACCACAACGAATCATTTTGCTAGCTAAATGTACCAGATGTACTAGAATCTTGTTGTAACTTTCGAATAAGTGCCCACGCTTCTTCATCATTATTTAACATATATAAAAAAATAATTATATATATATATTATTATATTATTCTCATTGTTTGAACTCCCATATATAAACATTATTTGAATTTTATTTTTATTTTTTATTCGAAGTGTAATAAATAAATTTCCATTAATGTTAATGTCTTTTTATTGATAATTTAGTAATAAACAATTAATTTTAAATTTGATTATAAATGCATTTCAAATTTTTTTTGTGAAGGTTATATTATTTTCTTAAATGAATGTATATCTTAGTTGACATTCCAAATATTAAGTTTGAAAATCACATGTTTTCATGATTGCTTTTAATCAATATATACTTTTAACCAATATAAATAATCACAACATCACAAGGGACTATGACCATGATTTTTTTTAAACCGCAATCATTCAATGAACATTTAAAAATATATAAAAAGTACCACTTGATGATGATAAAATACAAACAAAAAAAACATAGAATTTAAAAATTAGTTTACAAATTGATGTTTTATGATCATAGAATTTTAAATGTATGTGGTTTTAGTTTATGTTATGTATTTTTTTGTTGTGCTCTTGTTTTCCTTTGGTTGTTTGTTATGTTTGTATGTGTATAATATTTTTACACATATGTAATATCATATTCAGTAATTACTTTTCTAGTGTGTACAATTTGTATACTAAAGTATTGATCTTTAGTTTGCATTTTAATTTAATAAAATCTTGTTTCTTCTACAAATGAAAACAACATCATGAATGAATTTGAATTTTAGCAAGCACCACTATTCAATGAACATTGTTTTTAATTAATTATTTTTTATAATTAGATAGAATTTTTATGATGAAAGAGTTTTAAATGTTTGTGCTTTTATTTTACGTAATGTATGTGTTTGTTTGTTTATTCTCTTGTTTCTATGTAAACTTTAGAGCACTAGAAATACTTTCATTAGAATATGGTGTATGGATGGTCATTTCCAAAATTAACTACTGACTTGATACACGTAAAATTTATGATGATTTTACATACAAAATATAATATCCAAGAATTGCACTTCCAATTAATTGAATGTGTATTAAACTATATATGTTCAAATTAGCATTTAGTTTAACAAAATTTTATTTATTTTTGCAAATGACCATGTTTTTCTTTGTTAGTATCATTATTCAATGCATCTTTGACAATCAAATTATTTTATAAGTATTTTTAATTAATATATATTTATAATTAGTTACAAAGGCATGTCTCATGATGATAGGGTTTTATATTTTTGTGTTTTTATTTTATGTAATGTGTTTACTTGTTTGTCTTTGCTCTTGTTTTGTGTTTCTATGTCTACAAATTCTACAACACACAAAAATCTCTTTCCTCAATGTGTGTGTTGGAGTTCCTGGAACTTCATGATTAACGCTCCCCCTTTATACATTTTCTTGTGTATTTTCGGCTTCCTCATTCGTAGGAGGATCCATTTCTTCAGCATTCTCTTCTTCGTTAGGCAACTGCTATGGGAATTGCCATCTTTTGGGTTTATTTCTTGCTTTCTTCCTCATTTCAAGTGCATTCTTGGCATCAAGACATGAATTTTGAGGATGTCCCATTTGTCGTCTTATTCAGCATCTAAATGTTGTGTTCTCAAAATCTAGGAACTGTGTCGAGCACTTCTTCTTGTCCGTCAAGAAAATATAATCCAACAATCCTTTGTTGAGGTCCACCTCCACATAAATTCTGGCAATTGTGTAGATTTTTTCGTCAATAATTGTGTATCTTTATTTATGTATCACCCTAATATTTTCCCAATGGATTCAATCACTTTATGGATCCATAACTGTAGGGGTAGATTATGCAATCTAAAGAAAACCGACATTTTAGATACTACCATTATATTAGCATTGAAATATGGGAACCAAGGGGTGACAAAAGGTCCCTCAAAGCCCCAAGACCATGGACTGCCTTACAATATATATTCAAAATCCTCTCACGATGCAAATTTTACTATGAAAAAGCCCATGGAGGAAAGGTGAATCTCACAATTTATCATCTAATTTATGAATATCCAATGGAAGAGATCCACTCTTTTTGGCCAAAATTGTTGAATCTGCATGGTATTGCTTTAGATTCATATGTTTTGAAAAAATAATTTGTTGATGGTAGATCTACTGTGATTACTCAGAATTCACTTAGTTTTTCCACTATGTAGGGGTTGGGTATATTGTGTGTCGGATTTGGTGTTGTTGAGGAACCAAATTCCTTTGAGGATATGTAAGAACAAAAAGCCTCCATTAACTTGCCCTTGATTTCATTTTGCTCCTTTGTGAATACTAGATTTGGACACTTCCCCTATGATGTCTGAATTTCTTGGCTGAGGTGATCCTCCCTGAAGCTTCAAGTATAATATATGGTGGATGACATGAGGATGTTATAATCTTGTAACATCACATCTTCCTGGATGGATTTCCCTCCAAAGATCAGACGTTGTAGGAGCATAGGGATACCTAGAGTAAGCATGATTTTGTGCTTTAATTGTTTGACATGATCTGTGGCCCGAACCCAAAATAATATTGATTTTCCATTTTCGTATTTGATAAAAAATTGGTAGGCTACTAGATTGAGTGCCCATACTTCACATTCACACAGATATTTAGTCTAATCAATGGATAAGTGTGCAGATGGAAAGATTGAGAGTGATTTGCATGGAAGTACTCACTTCATAAATGATGTCCAGACCACTAAATCCACCCACTTTGATGGAGTAAAAATCTAAATTTGCAAAAACCAAAGTAGACTCTCTAGATCTAACACTACTCCTCCATTTTGAAAACCTAATGTGCTGAGGGGATTGAGAATATCCAGATCCAGTATCTTTAACAATAAATATATGAAATAGAGTGCTAGATGTAGAAGATTCACTTTTGTAGCCAACATTTTGCCTTTAAATCTGACCGATATTTGCCTTGTGACTAAGAACAGACAATTATAAGATTTCTGCACTAGAGTCACCTTAATCCTACATAGGCCCATTCCCAAATCATGAATGTGATTCCCTTTGCTTCCTTCTATGCCATTGTGTACATACGGGGTGAGAAAATACTTTGCATCGACGATCTGGTGAATGATACTATCAACATCTGGGGCTATAATTCTCCATCCCCGCACAAGAGACTGAAACCGATATTTACTCCATTGAAAAAATCCATTATTAGACCCGTGAGTAGTGAGATTGTATCCTAGCAATGACGCGAAAGGTGGATTTGATGTTTGAAGAATCATGACTACATAAGGAAAGAGAAAACATTGGGAAACCCTAGCCATCGCACCAAGCTCGTCATCTTGACATAGTTCCCCTATCAATATTTAATTTGATTTTTTAATTAATATATTCTTATCTTACATTTTAATCAATTTTTTTATTTAATTCAATGATTGTAAGTTCATAATTAGTGCATTAGTTAGGTAATTTTTTATGCTACAAAATGGGTGGAGTTTATAACTTATTAAATCTATTTAGTACAAAATCAAATTTTCACAAATATTTTTAGTCAATAAACTTTATAGATACAAATGACCACGACAATACCACAAGTAACAATGACTAGATTTTCCTTGTAAGAATCATCACCAGTTTTGGTAAGTTTGAAAATCACAAGTTTTCATGATTTCTTTTAATCAATATATACTTTTCAACAATACAAATAATCAAAACATTAGAAGTGACTATGAGCATGAATATTTTTTTAACCGCGATAATTCAATGTAAAACTAAAAATATATCAAATGGCCCTCATGATGATGATAAATAAAAACAAAATAAACATGAAATACAAAAATTAATTTACGGATTGATGTTTTCTAATGATAGAATTTTAAATTTATGTTCTTTTATTTTACGATATGTATTTTTTTGTTGTGCTCTTTTTTGTGTGTAGTTGTTTGTTTCTGTATAATATATTTACACATGTAATATCATATACAATAATTACTTTTAGATGAGTAGAATTTGTTTATTAACTTTTGAATCTTTAAATTCCGGTTTAATTTAATAAAATCTTATTTTTTCAACATCATGAATGAATTTGAAATTTTGTAAGCACCAATATTCAATGCACAATATTCTTTATAAGCATTTTTAATTAATATGATTTTTATAATTTGTTACAAGTTGATGTTTTATGATGATAGAATTTTAAATGTTTGTGTTTTTATTTTATGAAATGTATATGCTTGTTTGTTTATGCTCTTTCTTGTGTATGGTTTTAGAACACAAGGCTTTCATTAGAATATCTCGTATGGAAGGTCATTGCCGAAATTGTCTATTGACTTGATACCTTTATGATTATTTTACACACATAAATAAAATATGGAAGAATTACAGTCCCAATTAATTGAATGTGTATTAAACTATATATGTTCAAATTAGCATTTAGTTTAACAAAAATTCATTTATTTTTCCAAATGACCATAACATCATGAATGGCTATGGATTTTGGTAAGTATCACTATTCAATGCATCTTTGAAAAATATTTTTAATCAATATATATTGATAATTACTTACAAATCCATGTTTTATGATGGTAAAATTTTAGATGTTTGTGTTTTTATTTTATGTAATGTATTGATTTGTTTGTATGTCTAATAAATTCTTGAACACAATAAAACTGGTGTTAGAATAACTTGATAAAATAATTTATATCATGATTTTAAGCATGGATAGTATGAAAGAATTTCAAATGTTTGTGATTATAGTTTATTTTGTGTATATGTATTTATTTGTACACATATAATCATTTAACCCATACACAAAGATCGTATATAACAATTACACTTTAAACAAATTGAATTTGATATTAACTTATTTTATGTGCAAATTTATGTGAAAAATTGATATTCAATTTAACATCATCCCATTTATTTCTACAAATTATCATAGCATCTATTAATTAACATATATTTCAATAAAAGAAATAAGTATAATATCACAAATGATTATTATAATAAATGTTTTGCAAGCACAACTACTCTAACACATTTAAAAAAATATACAACAAAGCATTTATCATAATTTGCAAGAACTTATGTACTTTAGAAATTAATTAGCTGGAAATTGATGCTTTATAATGATAGAATTTTAAAATGTGTTTTTATTTTTTAGTATAGATTTATTTATTATGTTCTTTTTTTCCTTTTTGTAGCACGATTTTATGCAAATGACACTCAAATCCGAGTTTGTATGGTCATGCTATTTGTGGTCAAAGTTTTGCTCAAACTTAAACAAGTGGCCAAGTTTTATGAGGTGAGAAATCCAAAGAGACCCTATGCACATAATTCGTCCAGCAATGCAGGTGAATTTGTAGGATGGTTAATTTTTCCAATTATCCTTATTTTCGGCAGATTTAAAAATGGCCAAGTTTAAAAAAAAAAAACTATTAAAAATGGTAAGAGATCCAAGCCCACTCACCCAACCGAAGAACATTGTTATATTTAAAAAAACCAAAAGAAGGGTTAGCGGGTCACCACCCATGCCGAAACCCACCATATAAAAGCATATTATATGTATTGGGTGGCCTGAACGCTGGTGGACCTGACCCCACCTCCATAAAGATGACACATGGTGCAGTTTGGAGGCAGTGAAGCTTCAATCTAGCTAGCCTGCCTCTTGGGTGCCTCCACATTTCGAAATATATGGCAGTAGTTCCAATGGACCCAACCACATGCAATAAAAAAACATGAGTACAACACTGTATATACTATGTGGGGTGCGGGAATATTGAACCCCCAACCACTCTCACTATTAATGACTCTTTCATTGTTAGTCAAAATGACAAAATTTGTTTAATCCACTCGTAAACATACATATATGCTTGAACTTTCTATTTGAAGGAGCCATGAGAGGACAGAGTGTGTGGAACCCTGAATGTGGAGGATCTCAAGATGCTTAAAAGATTCCCTTGAGGTCTAGAGGTGCCAGTGACCAAATTCAACAAGAGGATAGTCATTTTTTCAAGTTTTCTTACCTGGAGTCCATCCATGTAGACAAAATATTCATTTGAGCAACATAAATGTACGTGCCCAGTGACAAATAATCTTTGGAGAATCTTGTGGAATCTTAAAGATTCCTTTGGAGGCAAATTTTTTACCGAGGCAAAATGCTGTCAACCTTATAGTCATTTCTCACATAATTTCACAAGGAGCACATTAGTGTGCTCCAAATATTCATATGAGCAATAGATTACCTAACCATCTTCCAGAATGAATCTCTAGGTGAATCTTCAAGATTCCCAAGGGTACGAAATTTGACGGTGTCAGAATAGAAAAGTTTACATTTCATTTTACACCACTCATCACTAGAATTAAATGGTGTAGCCCATTTCAACAACTGAGGTTTTAATTTTTTGGCAATCTTTAAAAGTGGAGGTGTATGATGTAGTCATGTTATGTCTTTCTTCATGATTTCTTAAGATGGTGTCTTTATTGTTGAGATCTCTGATTACCATTATGTTGAGGGACACTTGTTGCCAGATTATGTGAAATTGTTTTAGCTTCTCATGTTGAAGGAGGACCCATTTGAGTGAGGGTTCCTGTAGGGAGAAAATCGCATGGAGAGACACACCACTCAATTTAAATGTATTTTTCCTTGTAATGATAAAGAATATACTATGTATTCATGATCACCTTGTAGCATGAATGAAGTGACCTCCACTCTCTTGACACTATGCCCGGAGACATAACCCACGATGCGTGAACTCCATTATCAATGTGTTTTTGCTCATTGGTTTGATGGTTGTTGTTATGTTTCATATTCTTTACAATAAGCACAAGTGGTATATCATGCTCTTTTAAATTCAATTCTGCTAGCATCATAGAAGTAAAATATCTTCGATAATTCCAGTAGCTAAAGAGATTTGGATCAAGTTTGGTATCATAGCAGTCTTCTCATTGATGTGAACTGTGAGTTTGATTGATTGGAAGTGCAACAAGAATTGAAATGGAATCATTCTTGTGGAATTTTGTTATGTTGTCATATTCAAGAGTTCGTGTGTTGTATTGAATAATTATGATAAAATGTTATTTCGTGTTGTCTTCACGACAGTTGCATACTATGGTATATCCTTTGCATTTTATTTTTTAATAATTTCACCATCCAATTTTACATTGAGTTGAAGAGAATCTATTCCAATTTGTTAAACCTACTTTTACTTACAAGGTATGGTAATCATATGTATATTTTTGTTTTGTCTTCATAATTAGTTGTTATCATCTTTATATGGATCCTTTATTTTCTTCTTTTAGGTTCTTTTTTATTCTTGAGTTGTTTTCCTTAGTAGTCTATCCTCTTTTTTCAAAACAGGAACAAAATCATTTTTTCACTTGAAATAGGAAAAATGATTACATGCTTAGCCCTTCAGCTATGCCCAAAGGGAAATTCAAAAAAATATGGAACTAATAAAAAATATGCCTTAGTATGTATTATCTTACGGTACTTATTTTAATTTTTGGTTGTTTAAAATAACTGAATGAGTAGGAATTTTTGGTAAAATATGCCTAAATTAGTTTTCACAAAAATTTTGCAATACATGAAATGATTACATGTTTAGCACTTTGGCTATGCATGATGGAAACTTCAAAGCTAAGAAAAACTATGAAAAAGAGATATCTTGGTATGCCTTACTCAATGGTAGCAAGTTTTAGTTTTCATTGCATTTGAAACAACCCTGAGGAGTACGATTATTTAGTAAAATGTCCTTTAGTTATTTTCCATGAACTTAGTATATTTTGGAACTTTGTAGATTGTCAAACATTTTTTATTGGATTTACCTTTAACACTGGTGTTGGAAATGAAGTTTGTTTGTAGTTATAGGGATAGACAAGGAAATGTTATCTCTTACTTCTATGAATTTCTTTATTGCAACTGTTGTTTGACTTTGTCATGCATTTTTTTATAGGTTAGGTTTATTTTTCATCATTAGTTTTGTAACGAGTAGATATATGTGAAGACATTTTTTGGAAAGAGTTAGGGGTTTAATTGACAATGATTGACAATTTGAAAGTCAAGATTCAACATTAAAATTTGTTAGAAATAAATTGGAGGATGGATGGGTCTTAATTGGTTAACCATACAAAATCATTTTATTCTTTATTTTCTACCTTGTTTTCGAGGTGGTTTACAAAGTTTTATTGACATTTTGAGTAGAAAAACTATTATTTTGAGGTGGAGAGTTGGGACACCATTGATAATGTCAAGGAAAATATTTGACATGAAGGAATACATTTTACATAGTGATGTTTATGCTTTCTAGCAAGCAACTAGAGGATGGTTGTCTCTTAGGTCGTTATAACATCTAAAATTAATCAACTCTTCACTTTATTTTGTGTTTGAGAGAAATTTTCATGAGATCGTCAGATATTTCTCTTTGTTAGAAATCAATGATAAGATGATAGAATTGTGGCCAAATATAATATTTAGGACAACCTATTCTACTTATTTTCCTTCATCTGAAAGGGGTTAAGAGGCAAAAAAATGTTTAATCTATTTCATTTCCCTGTGGGGACACCAATCCTCTGTAAGCACCAAATTATAGTAATTGTTGGCTCCAACATGAACCGAGCCTTCAATACACCAGAAAATGGACTTCAAATCAAGCCTGAACTAGATCTTCAAAGGCTAAACTCAACCCTAAACTTGGCCTTCAAACAATAGAGCATATCCTCTCAAACTTATATTTCAAACTACATAACTCATTCCTTTAAAATTGTCTTTAAAAGCTAAAATATTGAAAACTAAAATTTGTTAGAAAGCAATTGGAGGATGGATGGGCCTTAATTTATTAACCATCCAAGACCATTTTATGCTTTATATTTTACTTCATCTTAGAGGTGGGTTACAAAGATTTAGTGAGATTTTGAGTAGCAAAACCATAATTTTGAGGTGGAGAGCTCAGACACCATTGATAATGTCAAGGAAAATATTTGACATGAGGGAATACATTTTTCCTAGTGATCTTTAATCTTTCTAGCAAGCAACTGGAGGATGGTTGTCTCTTAGGTCATTATACCATCTAAAATTAATCAACTCTTCACATGGTTTTGTGTTTGAGAGATATTTTCTTGAGATCTTCAAAGATTTATCTTTGTTAGAAAGATGTGATAAAATGATATCATTGGGGCCAAGAATAATATTTGGAGAAATCTATTCTACTTCCTTTCTTTCATCTACAATGGGTTAAGAGTTGAAACAATGTTTCATCTATTTCATTCTCTTGTGAGGACACCAATCCTTTGTAAGCAAAAAATTACAGTAATTGTTGGCTCCAACATGAATTGAGACTTTAATACACTAGAACATGGACTTCAAATCAAGCCCAAACTATATCTTCAAAGACAAAACTCAACCATGAACTTGGCCTTCAAGCAACAGAGCGTGTCCTCTAAAACTCAACTTTCAAACCACATAAGTCACTCCCTTAAACTCGTCTTTCAAAAAAAAAAATATTCATCCCTGAAAAAAAGAACTCAAACATTTGAAAAAATCTCCCCAAGATCAATGCGATAACACCTTCAAAATAATGTGCCAAAAACCTTCCATAGAAAACTGCATGAACTCAAATTCACTTCATTTATTCTTAGTTCATGAGGTATGAATTTCAGACCTACTCCCTAGCTCTCCTAAAACAATAACAAAATAATTGAGTCGGGTTGTTAGGTGTGCTCATTCTCACATATATTTATGTGTGTTTGGATGCTAGGTTAGGGCTATCTTGTTGTAATGTACAATGAATATTAAAACATTCATTTCTCCTAAACCATGAGGATTTAGATAAAGTTTCATATACTGTTGGAAATGTATTGGAATAAGATTTCTAACCATATATCTTATGCTACCATTTGATCTAGGTAATTGGATAAAATATGCCTTCAAATATAGGGTGTCCAAATGGGGCCTACTTCTACTTTGGTTGGGTCATATTAAAAAATATTTCATATCTCCTCATTCCTATGGAATTAGAGGGAGTGCCATACAACATTGGTAATGTATCATAATATGTTATTTGACTATTTAAATTCCTCTTTCACTTGGATGAGCCTTGATGTCAATAACAACCACTTTCAACACTCATAACTTCTAACCCAAGAAAAAGTAGAATGTTGTGTTGTATATGCATTTTGATGTTCATATGAGTGAGGTTGTAATAGGTCTAGTTTGTTGGTTATTGTATTGCAAATGCCCATTACATTAAATTTCAAATTTTAGTGGAACGGGATTATCAGTGTTCATGTTCCAATATTCTTTCTTCCATTTGGATGCTTCCTCTTGATGGGGATTATATTTGTTATAATTCTGGACCCCCATTACAAGAAACTTGTCTACTGTAACACACAAAACAATATTATTCATCATGATTTGGGCTTTATTCCCTCCATCACAAGTTCAAATACCTTAGTTGCACTATGATATGTGACCAGAACTATCGGTTATCGAAAACGTTCGCTACACAATGCAATCATTTTTCTCGATTTTACATTTCCAAATTAAGAATTGAAACCATTGAATCATTTTCATATGAACATCCATTAGATGGTTTTTTAAGCACCGTTTCTAATGTTCCAGTGGTGACAAGGTCGATGACCGGTGCGGGGTTGAATCTTGCTAACCCATTGTTGACTGCATAAACCACTACATATTTTTCTTGGTGCTAACCAATTTTTTTGGAAATGTAACTTATACATCGTCCCACTGTTATGAATTCTAGTTGTTGTATAACACGTGTGTCATTAAATTATTTTTGTTCATGGTGTATTTTGGGGCCGACCATTGACCGTCCCGTGCAGGTCCAACCCTTGTTGACCTTGTGTGATGTTACATTTTGTGGTTGATTGAGACTGTGACCATAAAATCTGGGTAGGTCCTTTCTTTGTGACCAACCAAAAGAATTTGAACTGCTTGGTCACATACCTAATTGGTCATTCCATGGGTACCATGTGGCACTACCTGATTGTGCCATATGGTCACTTGCCATTGGGCCACAAAGCACAATCACCTACACATGTCACAACTTTTGTCTCTGCCTGATCCAAATCTCTTCAGTTACCAAAATTAACCAAAATATTTTACTTCTGTGATGTTAGCAGAATTGCGTTCAAAAGAATAAATATGTCAAACGACTATAAAAATTTTCCCTTTTCGACAGCATCTGTTATGAAACCAACTCACAAAAATATAGAAAAGATAGAAGAATGCCTTATAAATAAGCCTCTTCAAGAGGGAAACCTACTTTACATTACAGAAACGAACAATTCTTAGATGATACAAATGACAAGACCTCCTTTCTATATATAGAAGTCTAAGGGGTTATAGTATAAT
>APFE030990123.1:0-13361 GCA_000404065.3 Pinus taeda
CTGACATGATAATGAAAACGCTATGAATGATGATAGACTCAGCTGAATAGTGACATAGATTGGCATTGGGGCAACTTTAAAAAGAGTGAGGGCAAACCCTAGACCTAATGCCTAGTGACCAAATTTTGCTTGAAGACTCACTGAAATGACAAAATTTGACCTTGACACTTCAAAATCACTTTGTAAGAGCATATTTGATCACTGGAGGAAGGCTGGAAAGACTGACACTAACACACCCAACAGAGAATAATTTCGGCAGTAGTACCTCTCTATTCAGAAGCAAATATTCTGACTGAAACCTCGGATAAACACTCCGGCAGCTTCACAGCTCCAATCTGCCCCTTGAAACCCCAACATTAGCCTCTAGGGACAGCGTCAACGCTTTTTGGCCTGGCGTTTGCCCAACGTCACTCTGATTTGTCCTATGTCAGCCTTTGGAGGCACTGCGTGAGCACATTGGCCCTCCGCGTCACGCACGCTAGCTCTCTGAGGCATTGTGCAGCTCTTGGCTACCTCTGCGTGAGCCATGGCTAGCTCTTCATGAACCCTTGGCTGTTTTTGCGTCCCTCACTCTCGGCTACTGTGCTGATCCTCCCGGTGTTATCTCTGCCTCGCTGCTTCTGTATTCACTGCCCCTCCGCTGCAACTTTGATCACCCTCTCGACTTCCTCAGCAAACCCAACCCCAGAAAGTCGAAATGTTGATCAACTCGGTGTTGTTCTCCAAGTGACCCTCAAGCCTCCTCTTATACTTTTCTTGTTGACAAATCAACAGTCGAGATTAAGTCTCTAATCAATAGCTATGATTAGATCTGGCTTGATCCATGACTTTTGGATCATTCTAACACAATTTTTTTTTTTTTTTTGTAAGCTAACGTAGTGCCTTTGATTTTCTATTAATTCGGGTTGAAAACTATACATACATTCAATTAATTCAAACCGCCCCGAAGGGAAACCGAGTCTGTTGGCCATCTTAAGTTTTTATAGGCCATCCAAAAACAAAAAATACTAAGTCTGCTTGTCCATGCTAAATATACTAAACAGTCAAAGAGACTACTCTTCTTTCCTATCTGCATAAAGAACTATGATAAAAGGGAGAGTATGCTCTCAGCAACCTATCTAAGAGAAACTTATACATATCTAAAATATCAGTCTACCATGTTTCCAGGCTGATTGTCTTCTTCCTTTGTTCCAGGAAATATCTTCTTTAACTGTTGCTGAATCTCCTCAAGCCTGCTATCCTGCATGAGTAGAGTTATCTGAAGCTTCTTCAGTTTTCTTTTCAGATTTGGAATGCCTTGGGCCATCTCTGCCATCTCCATGGCCACCTGTGCCATTGCTTTTGCGAACAGTCACTTCATCACCCAATAAACATGCAGGGCCTGCTTATATAGGGACAGACGGCCTCTGGTATTTCTTGGGTCCGGCAACAAGTATTCCTAGTCCTCCATTTCGGGGTCCGACTCCTTCTGCATGGCCGATTCCTCCAAATCCTTAATTATCCTTCGAATATCCGCGTTGGTTTCCTCACTGTATGCTCTCTCCACCTCCTGGCCCTTATGCTTTAGCGTTTTCCTGCCCTGACACTTTCCGATCGGTGACGGGGAGCTCCGTTCCTGGCTTCCAGCTTGGCGTCCTCTCACTCTGCCTCTATGTCCCCTTCCACGTCCTGAGCGGCCAACTCTGTTTTCATCCTTTGCCTTGCTACCCTAACCAGCTATCACCGAGGGGGATCCAGGGCATACTTCTTCTCCACGCCCCTTGGCTTTCTTCTCCAGGTTCCACGCCTCTTCTGGTAGCTTATCCTCGGGTGGCCTCCCCTTCCCCATTCCTCTTCTCCTCGTCTATCTGTGATAACCTTGAGCTAGGTTTTTCCCCTCCTCCCCTCCTATCTTCCTCTCCATACCCGACTGCTTTTGATCCTTAATTTCTTGTGGTTCGACCATGGTTCTGTCCTGCCTAGTCCCGCTTCCTTCCCTGCTCACATCGATTACAACCTTTCTCATGTTTCCCTTAGCTGCCTTTCGATTGGTTCTACAAAGTGTGGGAGGCCGGTCCCTCTGCTTTCTCCTGCCAACTTTAAACCTTGAACTGCTGTCCGATTCCTTGCCCCTATTAGAGCTATCGCAGAGGACGATGACGGTTATCTCTCCTGCACACCTCTCTCTGTATCCAATTACCTTATCTGGCTGCCCAACTCTATTCTTCTGCACCTCCTCCCTCTACTGCACCTCCTCCCTCTGCCGCATGCACTCTCCATTAGCTCCCTCTCCTCCTTTGCTTAATCCTGCGCCAGCTAACCTGTGTCCCATCGTTAGAACACCACCGCTCTCTCCACCTTTGCCTTTCATTGCTCCGTCTCCGCTGTTTCTTGGAATTATGACCTGCCTGCATTTCGTCTTGTCAATCTGCATTATTATCCTTGTGCTAGGTGGCTTATCATACCTCGTTCCTGCCACTTCCATGATCTCCCACGTCGCCACCATTTTCACCTCGATCGGGGACCGTTGCTGATCCTTATCATCAAGTTGTGGTTTCATTATTGTCTTGAGTAATAATGGAGTTGAGAGTCTCCCATTGAGGTTTGTTTATTAAGGTTGGCCATATACTGTCTACCTTCCCCTCCTACTCGTTGCATCCCCAGTTTGCTAGGAAGTCTGCTGCTTTGTTTCCATCTCTCCTAACATGTTTAATAATTTTATACTCAATACGTTTCAATATGTCTACCAAGTCTTGAATTATCCCTGCAGTCTGCCAGCTCTTTGATACATGTTCCCAATTCTTCCCATTGTTGAGATTCCTAAGCATTTCTATTACTATCTGCGAATTGCCTTCAATTTCCAGGTTTGAATACCCATTTCTTATTGCTATTCTGATGCCTTGGTAGACTGCCATCAATTCTGCTTAATTGTTGGTCATTCTGCCTCCCCGGTCAGCATACACCCATCTAGTGCGTCTTTCATTATCTCTGAAGATACCTTCAAATCCTGCTGGATCTGGGTTTCCTTTGGAAGCCCCATCAAAATTTAGTTTGATGAAGTTTGCACCGGGATAACTGAACTGTGCTGGACTCTGGATCTGTAATCTTTGGTTTCTTTTCTTCTGGGGATACGCCATGTTGAAATCCATATTTAGGATAGCTAGCATTCGGCCTTCATCTGGGGTCAATTTCCAGTCTTCTTCCTCCCATGTCTCTGCTAGAACAGTCTCCCTTATCAATTTTTGCGTTTTTTCCCAGATCATTTCTAGAGGATTGTCTTTATTCTGAAAGATTCTTTGATTTCTTTCCTTCCATATAAGCCATATATTAAACCCCATAGCTAGACTCCAGGCTCTCCTAACTACCGGGCATGAAAATTGTCCCTTTCCCCATTGGAAGATGGTCTATTTAATATCATGGGGGTCCCTGTTTGATCTTCCAAAGAGGTTCCTGACTTCTTTGCATTGATGCTGGGCAAAGGGGCATGAATTCAGAAGATGTTCCCGTGTTTCATTTTCTTTTTTACATAGGCTGCATCTGGGAGGTCCCTGGAATCCTCGCTTCTTTATCTGGTCCTACGTTAGGATTCTTCCTTTTCCTACTAACCACGCGAACAAGGTTACTTTCGGCCACCACTTATTCCTCCATATTTGCTTCCAATCGAGAACTTCCTCTTCTTGTTCCTCTCGAGTAGTTAAATATTAGGCTTCTTTGACTGTGAATGTTCCCCTTGTGGATCTTCCCCATCTAAGTATATCTGGTCCTGTTCTAATTTTGATTCTTCTTGATTCCATCTCTTTTATTAGTATCTCTTTCTGCTCTTGGTCTATATGTCTGTCCCACTCTTCTGGTTTCGTCCAAGTTCGCCAGGTCTCATCTTGCTCCTCTTCTTTCCAATATTCCTTGACGTACTTTAACCCCTCCATTACAGCCCTCTGATATGTACTCTGCAGGGCTTGTATTACTACTATTCTTTCTTCTAACACAGTTTTATATTAATTTACTTTAATATTCTATTTACCCTAAGTTTAGACTTAGGGACTCCATTAAAAATATTAATCATTTTAATATCTCCCAAACTATTTAGAATCTGCCTAAACCATTTCTGGGTATTGGAGTTCTCATGTGCCTTAGCCTTTCCACCAATTTTCGCAGCTAGGGCACATTCGATGCTACCCCAAATCAACACTCCTTCTTAGCGAGGACTTTGCTAGCAATACTCCTCACTGAGTATCACCTTGATCATCTGGAATCGGTCCCTGTGCTGATGCTAGGCTTGCTGTCCAACATCCTCCGCACTGCTGCATCTTGTACTGCTAGCCATGGCTCTGCCACTGCTCCCTGTGCATCCGTGTTGCTGCCCATGGCCCTGCCACTACCACTGCTGCATCTGGATTGCAACCTCTCTCATCCTATTGCATTGTGCTGCCCATAGCACTGTCGCTGCTAACTGCAACACTGCAACTCAGTTACTGAGTAGTAAGTAACTGATCTCCGAACTCTGACATCTTTGTCAGGCTAGAGACACCCTCGATGTTGAAAATCCCTCTGTCGTTGACATGTGCTCCCTCTCTGACCTTTGCGCTGCTACAACAACTCCATGCATCTTGCATCGTTGCACACCTCTCTGTGTCATCTTGCACTAGTGCAACACTCTCGTGCTTCTCACACTGCTGCCTCACGCTGTCATGGGAATCCTGCACTATAGCTCCCTCTGTCGCTCCATCTGCATTCGTCTCTACTGACATCCGCTAGTACTGCTACTCCTCTTTGGGGCTCCCGTAGCAAGGTCTAATCCAAGAGGCTGGGTACCTTGAGGATCTTGCCCCTTATCTCCTGTAGTCCATTTGACTACAGCTCTATGTCTCCCCACTTTTGCTCAAGTGGTGTGTATGCACTCATGGCACAGTCATCGTCTGTCTTCACTTCCTTCTCTACCCTTGCTGGCATAGCCTTGGTCTCGTAAGCCTCTCCCTTGCTCTTCTTCCTTGGACACTATGTCACATAATGACCCGGCTCCCCACACTAGAAGCATTTGACCTTGGAGAGGTCCTTCATTTTCCGTTTCTCCTACTTTCCCTCATATGCTAGGGTAGGTTCCACCTCCTCCTCCTTCTTGATTCTGATCCCCTTGCCGCTGCTTCTCGCCTTGCTCAGCCTTCTGATCTCTACTTGGCGAAGAGCAGCCCGCATTTCCTCTCAATTTGGAAGGGTCGCCCTGCCCAATATGCTCTGAATAAACACTTCCCAGTCCTCTGAGACTGCGTTCAATGTTGTTCTCACCATCAATTCTTGATCTGGCTCAACCCCTATGGAAGTTAGCTGATCCAAGATCTTCTTCAATCGACCGAGGAAGGGGTCAATCTGTTCTCCCTTTTGCATCTGGTATGATCGCAGTTGATTTTCTAGTAACATCCTTCTTTGCATAGAAGTATGTTGGTACAATTTCTTTAGGGCCTCCCACATCGCATTAGCCATGTCCTTTTCAGCAATATGTTGTACTACATTGTCCTTGACCCCGTCAAGGCTGATGCTCTTGGCCCTCGCCATTGCCTACTTGTACTTGTTGTTATCAGTTGGGTAAACTAGGATAGCTATCGTCCTCAAGGCGAAGTGCTTGACACGATTCCTTTCTAGAATGGATAGGTTTCTAGCCTTCTAGACTACGAAGTTTGAAGCTCCGTCCAATCTCTCCTGGTCTCTTACCCCATTCATTGCCATTTCTTGGTGTGACTCCCTCTGGGCCTCGTTTTCCCTCCTTGAAACCCTTCTGCTAATGTCGAGATGCCCCCACTCCAATCATTAGTGCAGTTGCACCAATGATCCAGATTTCTTGGCTAGAAATCCTTTGTAGCAGCTCCCTCCTCCTTGGCCTTGCCCTGTTAGGTACTGTTCTGACTACAGTACCCCACTAGCTCCACTCTGCAACTTACCCACAGCCTCCTAAACCCCAACAAACTGAAGGTTAGAGCTCCTAGGCTCTGCGCTCCCTACACTGGAAAATCAACTTCCTCAGCCAACTTCGTCATCCCTCCTGTTCTTTGTGTGGCTCTGTGTGAGCTTGTCTTTGCCTCCCTTAGCCTCTGCGTTGCCTCTTCTTGGCTCGAACTTGATGATGCAGGCACTGCATCACCTCTTCCTTGCTGTTTCTCTACTAGGAACAACTTCTGTCACTCGAGACAACTGTTTTCTGCTGTTGCTGCTCTGCTTAGCTGATGTCCTTAGTTCTCCTGTGATCTGCAACCACCGTCTGATACCATGTTGGAATTTCTAAGTTTAACTATAAGAAAACCTTCATGTAATTTACTGATTTATTCCTACGTACTTGTTTTGTCAATTAACAAGTTATTTACCATGTAAACACAGGAAATAAATACAAGTACATGCTCAACACTTTACAAATCATCAACTGAAGGAAACAGAAACAAGCACACAAGTGACACCATTGTTTTTGGACTAATGGCCCCAGAAAAACCCAATGCGGGAAAACCGGTGCAGCGATATGAGGGTTTGATTTATTAAGCAGTTTCAGAATACAATCTTGGTGCCAAATCCGGCTCATCCAACAGAGAATAATCTCAGCAGTAGTACCTCTCTTTTTGGAAGCAGATATTCTGGCTGAAACCCCGGATAAACACTCCGATAGCTTCGCAGCTCCAATTTGCCCCACGAAACCCCAACGTCAGCCTCTAGGGACAATGTCAATGTTCTTTGGCCCAAATTTTGCCCAGCGTCACTTTGGCTTGGCTTGTGTCAGCCTCCGAAGGCACTGTGTCAACCTTCTGGCCCTCTGTGTCACCCACGCTGGCCCTTTGGGGGATTGCGCAGCTCCTCGCTGTCTCTGCGTGAGCTCTGGCTGGCTTTGCATGAACTATTGGCTAGTTCTGCGTCCCTCACTATTGGCTACTGCGCTGATCCTCCTGGTGCTATCTCTGCCTCTCTGCTTTTGTGTTCACTACCCCTCAGCTGCAACTTTGATCACCCTCTCAACTTCCTCAACAAACCGAGCCCCAGAAAAGTAGAAATTTTGATCAACTCGGTGTTGTTCTCCAAGTGACCCTCAAGCTTCCTCTTATACTTTTCTCGTTGATAAGTCAACAACCGAGATTAAGTCCCTAATCAATGACTAAGATTAGATCTGGCTTGATCCATGACTTTCTGACCATTCTAAAATAGTTTTATATTAATTCATATTAATATTTTATTTACCCTAAGTTTAGACTTAGGGACTCCATTAAAAATATTAATTATTTTAATATCTCCCAAACTGTTTAGAATTTTCCCAAACCATTTCTGGGTATTGGAGATCTCATGTGCCTTAGCCTCTCCACCAGTTTTTGCGGCTAGAGCACATTCGATGCTACCCCAAAACAACACTCCTTACCGAGGACTGTGCTTTAGTAATACTCCTCACTGAGTATCACCCTGATCATCCGACATTAGTCCCTGTGCTGATGCTAGGCTTGCTGCCTAACAATCCTCTGCACTGCTGCATCCTGTATTACTACCATGGCTTTGCCACTGCCACTGCCACTGCTAGGGCTGCATCTGCACTGCAACCCCTCTCATCCTGTTGCATTGTGCTGCCCATAGCACTGTCACTGCTAACTGCTGCACTACAACCCAATTACTTAGAAGTAAGTAACTGATCTCCCAACTCTGACATCTCTGTCAGGCTAGAGACACCCTCAATGCTGAAACACCCTCTGTCGCTGCAGGTGCTCCCTCTCTGACCTCTACGATGCTGCAACAACTCTATGCATCTCACATTGTTGCACATCTCTCTGTGCCATCTTGCACTGTTGCAACAATCTCGCGCTTCTCGCATCGCTGCCTCACGATGTCTTAGGAACCCTGCACTATAGCTCCCTTTGTCGCTCCATCTGCATCCGTCTCTACTGACATCTGCCAGTACTGCTAGTCCTCTTTGGGGCTCTCGTAGCAAGGTCTAATCCAAGAGGTTGGGTACCTTGAGGATCCTGACCCTCATCACCTGTAGTCCGTTTAACTACAACTCAATGTCTCCCCACTTTTGCTCAAGTGGTGTGTGTGCACTCATGGCATATTCATCGTCTGTCTCCACTTCCTTCTCTACCCTTGCTGGCGTAGCCTTGGTCTTGGTTGCCTCTCCCTTGCTCTTCTTTCTTGGACACTGGGTCGTATAATGAACAAACTCCCTATAGTGGAAGCATTTGACCTTTGAGAGGTCCTTCTTCTTCCGTTTCTCCTGCTTTCCCTCATATGCTAGGGCAACATCCACATCCTCCTCCTTGTTCTGATCCCCTTGCCGCTGCTTCCCGCCTTGCTCAACCTTCTGATCTCTTCTTGGCGAAGAGCAACCCACATTTCCTCCCAATCTGGAACGCCTACCCTGCCCAATATGGTCTGGACTCTGGACAAACACCTCCCAGTCTTCTGAGACTACGCTCAGGGCTGTTCTCACCATCAATTCTTGATCTGACGTGGCCCCTATGGAAGTCAGCAGATCCCGGATCTTCTTCAATCGATCGAGGAAGGGGTCGATCTGTTCTCCCTTCTACATCTGGTATGATCACAATTGATTTTCTAGTAACATCCTTCTCTACACAAAAGTATATTGGTACAATTGCTTTAGGGCCTTCCACATGTCATTTGCCATGTCCTTTTTAGCAATATGTGGTACTACATGGTCCTTGACCCCGTCAAGAATGATGCTTTTGGCCCTCGCCATTGCCTCCTCGTACTTGTCGTTATCAGCTGGGCCAACTGGGATAGCTATCGTCCTCGAGGCAAATTGCTTGACACGATTCTTGTCTGGAACGGATAGGATTCTGGCCTTCCAGACTACGAAGTTTGAAGCTTCGTCCAATCTGTGCTGGTCTCTTACCCCGTTCATTGCCATGTCGCTGCTCCTCTACTTCCCTTCTGGATGTTCTTGGTGTGACTCCCTCTGAGCCTCGATTTTGCTCCTGGAAACCCTTCTGCCAGTGTCAAGATGCCGCACTTCGATCGTTAGTGCATCTGCACCACTGATCCAAATTTCTCAGCTAGAAATCCTCGGTAGCAACTCCCTCCTCCTTGGCCTTGCCCTGTTAGGTATTGTTCTAACTACAGTACCCCACCAACTCCACTCTACAACTTACCCACAACCTCCTAAACCCTATCAAACTGAAGGTTAGAGCTCCTAGGCTCCGCGCAATCCTGACATTGGTAAATCAACTTCCTCAGCCAACTGTGTTAGCCCTCCTGGCCTCTATGTGGCTCTGCGTGAGCCTGTCTTTGCCTCCCTTAGCCTCTACGCTACCTCTTCTTGGCTCGAACTTGATGACGCAAGCACTGCATCACCCCTTCCTTGCTGCTTCTCTGCTAGGAACAACTTTTGTCACTTGGGACAGCTGTTTTCAGTGGTTGCTGCTCTGCTCGGCTGATGTCCTCAGTTCTCCTATGATCTGTGACCACCCTCTAATACCATGTTGGAATGTCTAAGTCTAACTGTTAGAAACCCTTCATGTACTTTACTGATTTATTCGTACCTACTTGTTCTGTCAATTAACAAGTTATTTACCATGTAAATACTGGAAATAAATACAAGTACATGCTCAACACATTATAAATCATCAACTGAAGGAAACATAAATAAGCACACAAGTGACACCATTGGTTTTGGACTAATGTCCCTAGAAAAACCGAACGTGGGAAAACTGGTGCATCTATTTGAGGGTTTGATTTATTAAGCAGTTTCAGAATACAATTTGGGTGCCAAATCTGGCTCACCCGAGAGAGAATAATCTCGGCAGTAGTACCTCTCTATTTGGAAGCAGATATTCCGGCTGAAACCTGGATAAATACTCCGACAACTTCACACCTCCAATCTGCCCTACAAAACCCTAACGTCAGCCTCTAGGGACAACGTCAACCCTTTTTGGCCGAGCGTTTGCCTAGCGTCACTTTGACTTGGCCTGCATTAGCCTCTGGAGGCACTGTGTCAGCCGTCTAGGCCTCTTCGTCACCCACGCTGGCTGCCTCTGCGCGAGCCCTCGCTGGCTTTGGGTGAACACCTGGCTGGTTTTGTGTCCCTCACTCTCAGCTACTGTGTTGATCCTCTCGGTGCTATCTCTGCCTCTCTGCTTCTCTATTCACTACCCCTCAACTGCAACTCTGATCACCCTTTGAACTTCCTCAGCAAACCTAGCTCGAGAAAGTCGAAATCTTGATCAACTCGGTGTTGTTCTCAAAGTGACCCTCAAGCTTCCTCTTATACTTTTCTCGTTGACAAATCAACGACCGAGATTAAGTCCTTAATCAATGGCTCAGATTAGATTTGGCTTGATCCATGAGTTTTGGACTATTCTAACATAGTCTTATATTAATTCACGTTAATATTTTATTTTCCCTAAGCTTAGACTTAGGGACTCCATTAAAAATATTAATTATTTTAATATCTTCCAAACTGTTTAGAATCTGCCCAAACCATTTCTGGGTATTGGAGATCTCATGTGTCTTAGCCTCTCTACTAGTTTTCGCGGCTAGAGCACATCCGATGCTACCCCAAATCAACAAAAGCACCTCCAACAAGTCGGCCTTCAATAAAGCAATCATCCATCACTAAGAACAAGTCGGCCTAGAAGCAATATCAAGTCAGCCTCAAGTCATCATGAAGAAACCTATATAAGGAAGCACTCGGCCTTACTCAAGGAGACAATTACTCACTTGCCATTCGATCGCAAGTAAGAGGAAAATGTGTGAGATAAAGGACGAAAGAAGACAAGAAGATCGAAGTTCTGGGATCTTTTTTGGGTTACTTGTCTCCACACGTGCGAAGAGATCTAGGGTTTCAATATGCTATAGAAAGGTCGAGTTGCAGTCACATTAAAGTGTCAAAGATTGGTGTAAACAAGGTCTAGTTTGAAGGCCGAATTCACCAGGAAAGAGGAAGCATAGCAAAGGAAAAGGAGGAAAGATCTCTCGATTATTCTCTCTCTCATGTGATCTAGGGTTTCTGAAGCTAGGGCCAAAAAGTTGTAGAAACTGTAGGTAAGTTGAAGTTGCACTGAGGAAGGACAATGCTGCAGTAAGAGTGTTGTTGAGGTCGAAGTTGAAGTCAAGGAAGAAGCTGCTTTGACTTAAGGATTGACTTGGTCTTGGAGGATTCTTGGTCAAGTGTCTAGGTCTTGGAATTTGTCAATTGAAGATTCTATAAGAAGAAGAAGTTGTTTGGGTTTTCCTCTCAATATTGGAGAGGTTTTGGTCCTGGATGATTACCTACATCTTGTGTCCTTTGTCTCATTGTTCTTTATGATTTTCGTAGTTGTTTGATGAAGAAGAATACATAATAATAATCAAGTTAAGAAGAACAAAAGTAAAAAGGCTTCACAGGCAGTTATCATTACTAGAGAAATCACCTCTTGTCTCTGCCTTAGATTTCTCAACATGGTGTTAGAGCTAAGGTTACAAGTTAAGGAAGGGTAGGTGCATAAGGGACACTCAAGCATCAAGGACTGAAGTTCTAGAAGGGCATCAAAACATCTAGGAGATCATCTCATCCTCAAGGCATTTTGAAGTCAAGGTCTACATCATCTTCTTGAAGGAAGTGTCAAAACCCTATATTGATGAAAGAAAAAGTCCACACTAGAAGCATTCTTGGGATCCTCGCTCAAGTCATGATCAAAGAGAGAGACCACAAAACCCTAACTTTACTCAAGTTGAAGAGTCTTGAAGTTTACTCATCCTAGAGAAGCAAGATCAAGAAGGTTGTCATCATTGTCAAAAGATCTAAGGTGATCTCCCTCTCTTTGGTGTCAAGGATCACTTTTGAAGAAAAAACATCTTCATTAAGAAGAAGTTTTTCTATTACCTATATCATCATCATATTTGTGAAGGCTGTAGGTTGAAGGAGCATCTTCACAAGTAAGTACATTTATGTCGACATCTAAATCTGTCAAAATGTCTTTTTGCAAGAAAAAAACGAGTTGATTGGGGCTTCAAACTTTCTAGCATGGAAGAAGAGGACAAATCTAAACCTCATAGAAAATGAGGTCATGTAACATGTCAAGTGCTCATTCACCAAACGTCCAAAAGAAGATGCTCAAGCACTTGCAAGGTATATGAAAGGGGAAGTAAGGGCTCGAAGGATTCCATAGAATCCATCAAGGATCCCCTCATTCCCTATGTATCTAAACTTGAAACGTCAAAATAAATATATGACAAACTCGTAGAGTTTTTTTCCCGCAAGCTCTGCAGTAGAAGTTATATCATTAAGGAAGGAACTCTACAAGCTAAGGATATCAAAAGAAGAAGGAATAGCCTTATACTTTATCAGGATATCTGAAATAAGGGATCAACTTCAACATCTGGGAGAATAATGTCTGACAAAGAGATGACTACCATAGTACTAAATGCACTACCATAGGAATGGGTTAACTTTACATTAAGCATTTATGGGAAGAAGGAAGCTACTCCATTCAAAGATCTATGGTCACTTTGCAAAATTGAAGAAACTAGGTTAAAAGCAAAATATGATGTAGGATCAAATGAGCAAACTCAATCATATGCTACTATGGCAAGGAGAAAAGGGAAAAAGTTTGGGAGATTTGGTCGTCAGAAAAGAAAGAAGAATATTGCAAAGGTTTAATGCTATGGATGTCAAGAATATGGGCACTACAAGAGAGATTGTCCTAAGCTCAAGAAGGACAACAATAAACGAGGAAGAGAAGAAGACCATATCACTGAAGAAGTGGAGGAAGCTGAAAAGAAGAAATCCAAGTAAGAGGAAGTAAAAGACTTCTACTATGATTGAGATAGTCTTCCTCACCTAGTTCTTTTCAAGTTTTCTGTTGTATAGCTATGATGGTGGGGATCACTAAGAAGCATGATAGGATGCATCATGGCATCATAAGAGCATACGATTGAAAGCAAGAGCTCGTGACATCATCATAGAGAAGCATAAAAGATAGCTGAAATCGAAGTCTATGGCAGTCACCTATAGAAAGATGTAGCTCTTGGTAACGTCATTAGAAGCATAAGTAGTACTTATGAGAAGAAGAAAGTCATCTAGTATAAAACTCATCATACATCATTCAAGAAGAGAATTTGCTGGATAAAGATGTTCAAGATCCTTTGTTGGAATCTTCATTGAAATGTTCACCTACTGGAAGAAGCAAGTGTCTCGCTGATACTTCCACCTTTTATGGGATTCATGGGATGAAGGTAGGGTCAAGGTGATTGAAGTTCTTTTAATCAAGGAAGCTGCTGAAGGAAGTCTAGATGACCTAACAGAAGAGATGATGTATGTATGGATATATTTAATTGAGACATGTTATATAGTTGCAGATATCATGGATGAATTCTCTACCTCAAGAGCATGATCAAAAGAAAGGATCTCCTCCTTTGAAAGGATACATGAA
>APFE030990125.1:0-10871 GCA_000404065.3 Pinus taeda
GTTTAGTTAGTTAATGCATGCATGCATGTAACTACCGCACTTCAGATAACTGAATATTCTCTCATAAATAACTCATGCATGTCAGTTCAGTCAGAGACTCAGTTGAGAGCAGATGATGGGACAGTGTACTATCAGTTGCAAGAATATTCCATTGAGGATATCTCTTACATGCAGAAGGAATTCATTCCTTGGAGATTACGCAGTTACTTCTGAGTTTGGTGAGTTGCGTGAGAGGTCAATTCACAAAGGTGGCAGCTAGAGGACACAAGAGAAACTGCGCAAGGAAATAGGAGGCTTGGAGGATTGAGGGAAGGCATATGTTGTGTCTATTTAGTCTATGAGCAGCATTGACGGATTGTACTAAGCGTTGGATAGCTTGTGAGCTAAAGCTTTGTGTAATCCAGAAATATTTCTACTTATATGATAATACATAGATCGGGGTTTTTCACTGAGGCTTTCCCCAGAGTATTCTTCTTTGTTCACGTGTGATTGATTTCTCATTCTCTACTATATGTGTTCTATTTGATCTTGCTCATAATCGATTAAGCTTCCGCAAGTTTGTTTGTAGAAGTAGATCAAGTATTTTGCTTTAGTATATTTCATAATCTGGTGATCTACAGTGAGAAATTCTACATGGACTTTAGTCCTAAGTAACCAATTGGTTAACCCTAAGCTTGGGTTCTAGAGCAACTAAGATCTGTGTTGGTTTTGGACCTAAAGGGTTCCTCGAGCCCTTAAACAACATGACTATTGGATTGGCACCTTGATAATTAGCTTGGAGGGTGCCTAGAGCTCTGGAGCTTCATGATTGTTGAGTTGGAACCTTGGTCATAGATGTACGATTATTATTAGTTTATCCCTGGCTGTGGAGTTGCAGTCTCATCTCGGGGGTGACCTGTGGTTGAAATCCACAGACCATGTGGTTTGTGGCCGGACGAAACATGGAGAGCCCATAGGAAGTCACCATTTTTATACAGATGTGTGTCCTATTTTTTGTGCCATGTTGAATGTTGATTTTATGTTTGGAACCCTAGTTTCAATGTTATGTGTTTGCTATGGTTAATTATCTATATTTCCCTTATGTGTTCATGTGCATAAAATTGTATGTGCCACACTACAATTTATAAGTTATTTTTCTATAAACCCTAATTCAAGTATTGGTAATTATATGTGTATGTGTATTATTATGTATACATAAGTTTAATATGTTGCATTTAAACCCTAATACTATGTAAATAATAATGGGTGAGGCACTTCATACATATTGCCAATCTTCATTCTGAATTAGAATTATATAATGTTTTATAAATCTTTATTGGTAATTAATTCAAGGTAGGTTTAACACCAGGAATTACAATAGGGTACGTAAAAAACTATAGGGCCTCAAGCAGTGAGCCAAGTTTTAATAAATAGAACTCAAAATTATGGGTTTCTAGAGGAATAGTGGTAAATTAATTGATGGAATTCGAGTTGTGGTTACATAGTGTTGCTCGGCTTGTGGTTGGAGGCATTACAAAGTGGTATCAGAGCCTAGCTACAACACTGGATCGGAATTGGATTTCATTAGGAATGGAAAAGTTTCATGTCATTGGTGCCCACTAAGGATTCAGAAAGACAATCTCGGTATAAAAGACAAGCAAATTCCAGATATAATTTCTAAATTATGTTACAAGGATACAAATCTGTGTGCCAAACATTGATAGTACATGCTTAAAAAGAGTAGGTTAAGTGGGTTCTTTAAGCAAATATCTCCCAGGATCTTTGACCAGAGTTACTTAACTATGGACGATAAGAATGTGAGAATTGAAGTGTGTCAAACCATGGGCATGTGCAATTGTCCAAATTAAATTTGCAAACAATTTTATGTGCATAACAAGTGCAAGCATAAGTTGCAAATGAATATAAAATATGCAAATTGATATCTAATTTGATATCTAATTTGAGGTTTTGTTGAAACTAGTAATGCTTGACACATCATTACATCATTTTGCTTTCAAAATCTCTGAGCATAACAAGAGATTAATCCAATTCACTACTCTCGCTACTAAAGCATCAATGAAATAGGATGGAGATGTTAATAGGTTTAAATGTATAGTAATCTATTATATATATCAAAGGCTCCGAAGTTTGTGTCTGATAATTTTGTATATCTTTAGAAAAATATATGTTACATACTAGAAAATCAAGGTATGTTCATATAAAACTATTGTATCGGATTGAGTAGTGTGTGGACATATCACACTTTGGATGATGAATGACTTATGGGACATGCCGGATACACCTGATTTTAATTTTGTAAGTGGTGGAGTTGCGGTTTCAAACAATTCTATTAAAAGGCATTTTGGTAGAGTTTAGTGTTCAAATACAACTCGATCGGGAGTAGATGTTAAATATAGGACAATTTTTACCTCAAACTACTGAAATTTAGAGGTCAAACATAACTCGGTTCTTCAACATTTCGCTCTTCACCATTGCTTTGTTGGCTTGTAGTAGTACTATGATAGTACGGTAGGTATTGAAGAGTACCCATCGTAAATTATGATACTTCGGTATATACAAGGCTTTATTCAGGGTGTGGAGCAAATTTTCGATAGTTGAAATTTTTTCTTCCTTGCTTAAACTGATATTTATGTTGCCCAGACTTATCTCAAAGAGAGCGAATTTCTCATATCTGGTTTTACAGAAACACTAGTTTTGGACAATAATTTTGTTTTGATGAGAATTGAAATGCTGACATTCTCATCGGTTCTTTCTCCTGCTGCGCAACGTGAAAGGCTATCTTCATCATTTCCAGCCAGCGACCAAGTCATATTTTCATTTTCGATTACTTCCGAGATCTTGACAATATCAAATTACAGAGTTGTTTCTGGGTCATTTTAATTGCAATTTATCATTTAGTGATCCACCTTCGATTTCCTGAAATATATGTTATCGTTTGGGGTGAAATATTATCATTATACATTTTTATAACAAGTGAAAAGTTTGAGGTTGTGGCAGAATTGGTTTTATAAGGTGGTATCACAGGCCATAAGCTGCGAGGTGAGGGTGCCACGAGGATAGAGCCAAAGGGCTGAGCCATAAACCACTAGAGCATTGTCTCAGCCACGAACGTCGTTCGGTCGATGCCTAGGAGCTAGACCACGAGGAACAGAAGGAGAGTACAAGGGCGTGGAGTGGCAGGCCATGGCGCCGTGGGGGCAAGGTGCGAGGTGGATGCGCTACTGAAGCAGGCCAGAACAACGCCGAGAGCATGGAACTGTGTCGAGGGATGGAACCCTGAATCCCATCGGATCGTCAGGAAGCGTTAAAGGGAAAGCATGTTGCATCCGATGGCACGGGAAGCCGTTGGATTAAGGGGATTTGGACCATCAGATCCATCAGAGTGCAACTTTGCATTAACCTTTTAGCATGTCCGAGATTCGATGACATCACAGCCATTCAATCTGCTAGTCTTTAACCGTCGATCTACCAAGCACGTGAAGTTGTAATATATATATAGCAATATATAGTAATATTTTATCGTGTGTGAGCCAAGGTGACGTGGGGCCTCACTATTATTTGTGGGCCGTTGTATTTCTCCACCACCATCGAATGACTAGATTTGTTGAGGCACCGAGATGTACGTAACATATATATTATAAATATATTTTGTTTAATTTTTAGGTTGGGTTGCGAGTGGGGTATGGTGTATCTGGTGAGAAAGAAAGAAAGAAATTATTTTAACATTTATGAGGCTAAAGATAATTTATGAGACATTGTTTTTTTATCTGGTTGATGTATTTGACCATTTCCTTGTAAAGCCTCGCAATAAACGCTTCCAACTTCTCGACAAACCTCTTACTAATAGATTATCCCAAGAGCTAGTTTCCAGAATATTTGCATAACTTTCTCTGTTGTCTTTGAAGGCCTCACATTCTAAAATGAATTGCTTTTTTGTTTCCACTTTTCCAGAAGAACAAAAAATACCTACTCTTTCCTCCCACACTTCTTTGGGCCTTTTCCAACGTTCTATTTCACAACAGAATTGATGAGAATTAGTCCTTAGTTGAGTAATAAGAATTTTGGCTCTCTAAGAAATATTGGCCTCTATGTACGCTTTTTGTTTATGATTATGAGTGGGATTAAACACTTCAATATAGTACTTTTTCTTTCTCCCTAGCTCCTTATCCCAAGTACACTTGTGGAACTTATCCATAACAAAATATTTTATCTCTTTATTGTTTATGAGACACGTGTTCAAGCAAATACCCCCTTTACTAAACTATTTGCTATTTTGTTGCATTCAAGTCTTCTTTCTTTTGCACAATATGTCATTAAAGGCAACCTTAGGTCATCTACCTCTTCCATTTGCTCAATTTTTTTAAATACCTTATAACTCACACCATAACAATTGTTTCTATAAGAGCAACACCTATTTCACTTAACACGATAGCATAAGAAACTGCACTTTTAATTTTGAATTTGTTTGTAATCAAACGCTTTTGAATTTTCTCAATTTATTTCCACTACATGTTGGATGTACCGCTGGCCCACAGTTCACAACAATAGAGAATCACTGGAATCACTAGAAGTCCAAAAAGAGTTTAAGTGGTTTTCCAGTCCCATAACTCTACGTCTCTACACCTATTTTGAAAAGCATAAAATGTTTTCCAACCCCGCAAAGTTCTTTTATTTCTACAACCATCCTAGCTTATATTTTTGTTGAAGTCAATTCTGAGGTATTTGTAATCCACAACTTCTTCCAAAATGTTGCCTTCAAAGTAGAACTTATGTTGGTTATGTTTTCATTTTTTAGAGAAAACCACTACTTTCGTTTTGCTAATATTGACTTGCATCCCTACCCTTCTACAAAAATGCGGAAGGGATAGTAAGTGCTCTTGCAAACCAAGAGAAGCTTTAGCAATCAGAATAATTTCATCTGCATACAAAAGAAACCTTATAATAAACTTTCCCAAATGGATACCATCACCCCCTTGCGAATTTAACCACTCCTCAAGCTTGTCGATATATAAACCAAAAAGAGTAGGACACAATGGGAAAACTTGCTTGACCCCAATATCACTTCTAAAACTTTCAGAAATGCATCCTGAAGTTCTAATTTTTACTTTCACCTCTTCACATAGCCTATGCACAACAGCTTTCAAATGGCTAGTAACCCTAAGTTCCTCCATTATGTGCCAAAGCTTATCCCTAGGAACCGTGTCAAACAGTTTTATGAAATCAATAAAACAACAAAATGTTTCTTCCTTTTTCTCCCATTTTTTTTTCAATGATGTGCCTTAAAGTTATACAATGATCAACTGTTGAATGTTTAGATCTAAAACCTGCTTGCCCTTTAACACACTTATCTCTTTCTTATGCCCACTTCCTGCTTTTATTTTCTAGCATGATTCCAAATAACTTTACAAACAAGGGGTTTATCATTATGGTCCTATAATTGGAGGAATTATTGATGTCACCACTCTTGAAAAGAGGTATTTCCACACTAATTGTGCTTATATATATAATATATAATGTGTTATGGTTTTACTTAATTGTGGTTGGGAGTGGATAAAGTGTCCCACGCGTAATTATCTCGATAGGTGTTTTTCTTGAAATTAGTGAGGCCATGCATTTGTCTACATTTTTGTTTTGCACCGTCGGATCGGTTGAACTAATTTTAGCCGTTGATTTGAAATGCATTTTGGTTGGTAATTAGATTGCATGACATCTGTTTTCAGTTCCGTGCTAGATGTGGGCAGTGATGTCCACCATTTCTGCCAACTTCTAACACATGACCTGACCCACCATTGCGTCACTGCATAGGTCATTTTATATTTCTTCGTTGGTTTAGATGCATGGCAGCATTGTCAAAACTCTCTTGGGAAATATCATTCGAGTCGATGACCCACTGGGGCACTCCACGGTGCGCAATGAGGAATGCATGGATTTGGCGAGGTAAACGCTAAGTTCGGTGTCTCCAGAGTTGGATGCCACTTAGCTGGTGGTGCTCGCTCAGGATCGGGGAAGCAACAATCCTATTATTAATACTATTTTGTATATAATATGGATCTTTTATTTTTTAATTATGAAAACTTATATGATACATTTCCTCCTTCCATTCAATTTTTGTTAGATAATATAACTCTACTGGTTCTCCTACACTCGTTAGGATTTTTGATATAGGTTTTTAATTATTTTAAGTATGTTAAATTGATGGTATATATTGAAATTGGATGGTGTTGGACACCTAATCCTCTAAGGGTTGGTGTGGAAGCTGAACAACCAAAGGGAGTCTAAGGGTCCACTTGGAATATGAAACCAAGGGTCACTCCTATGTATTATAAATATGTATCATTGTGAATAAGAAATGTAATCTAATGTTTATCTTTCATGTTTCCTCCGCCATGTATGTGTTTAACATTGTATCAGAGCGGATGATATCCTGCCTTGCTCATATTTGAGCCACTTGTTTTATGGCCTTTCTATGCAGGTCAGTTCTGCCATCAATTTTTCATTTCATGAATGTTTTCTCAGCTAAATTCTAGCTACAATCTCTGCTCACATTTTTGTTCAAGAATCTTTTACATGTAGTAATGATATTCCCAACTTGGCTCAACGTTTTTGCAGTCAGTCAGTATTCTACTCAATTCTGTGACCACTAATTTTGTGGCTTTTCTCTACTATCAGTCATGCTTCCACTGCAACCCATTCTTTATCTTTGAAGCAGTTGTCGCCCTTCCTCCTCAACCAAAACCCATGTCTGTCTCACACCACTTTTGAACTGTCTCACCAACAATGCTTTAATGTAATATCCATGTCATAGAAGAAAACAAGCACAAATACGTGGAGCTTGTTGCAGAGCTACTTTAAGTTTCAATTCTTCGATTGTTCAAGGTCGTAGAAAACTGACTTGTCCTAGCTGACTGTGCCTTCAGCCTCCATACCTTGAGCAATTGTTGATTAATGCCCACCTCGAGCGAATTGATTGCCCTCCTCTTGGTATCGCCCTCCTCTTGTTGTAAAGTTGCAACGTTCTCTGAGATTCACTTACAAGAGTTGCCATGGATGCATCAATTCAAAGTGGTATCCAAAATCCTTTCTTGTTGAATAAATTACAATATTATATACATACATATTTAAAATAAGCATTGAAGACTGAGCTGCTTACTCACATTCTAGAAAAGACCCACATGGATTTATGGTGTCGAGGAAGAAGATCCGACGAGGAGGAGTTGGGGGGAGCTGAAAAGAGGAAAAAATAAAAAAAAAGGAAGAAAAATATCTACTACGGATGCTTCGAGCCACTTACCACCAACAACGACACCAGAGCAAAGTTAAGTGACCGCTGACCCATCCCGCCTCTAGGCAATGAAAAGAACCAATTTTTGCATATGCCAATACAAACTGGAAGCCACTTCACAGTCCATGTTGTGGGTGCTCCTGTCATCCATATGAGGGGCTTATTGCTAGATAAATTAGTATTTGTAGTTGAACTTTCTAATTGAGGAGCAGAGATGCCTGGGTGAAACCTACCAGGTTTATCAAAAAAAGAATTTGTACAGACTTCAAGAGCTTATATTTGGTGGAACAGGTATCACTTCATCGATTCCAAGTTCAGGATCTGATAGAGAATCAAAAGGTTGGTTCTTCCCTATTGTTTGCCCAGGTTCTCTATTTGTTGATTTTGGATAATAATTCTTATTGAACTCAAGCGAGATTTTTCTTGTCTACATCGGAGCCCCTGGTGAGATTTGAGGACCACCATTGCCCTGGGAAAATATACCTTGCACAATCATTATAAGACAGAAGCATAGCTTGAACACAAGAGCTCACACATTTGCATTGGATGCTTTAGCCTTCACAATTTGTTGTATTGCTGGAGCACCATGAACATGTTCTATTTACCCTTATTCCAGTTGGCTTATTTGAACATGACTTCTATCTAGTATCCAAGCAAGATAATGGTAGATATTTCAAAGAAATATCCTGAATTTGTTACTCATTTATTTCATTGATTATTTTTTTGCTGGCACATTTTCTGCACCAGCTCACACTTTCATTTGTTGATTTTGATTTGTTGAGAAAACGGTGGACATTGAAAAATTATTAAAATTATTGAAGACATTGATACATTCTACTATTCATAATACAGTAAAAATCAACAAAACCACTCTTGCTGATATTCAAATATGCCTACAAGATGCACTTGAAAAGATTGAATTTTTGCAGCTAGAATCTCAGTTCCAACGAGATGAATTAAAATAGAAGAGTTGTCATTCTAAACTACCTTCTGTTTAGACAGACCCCCATCAACAACAACAATATGAAGTTGATTCAGATCTAGTGCCCAATGAAGGAACATATTTGCATGCCAATGTAAATGTTCAGGTTCCACTTCCTAAGCCCATCATCAGACCTTAGGAAGAGCTTGTCCATAACAAGTATAGAACATGTCTTGGATATGATAAGGAGGTTTCCTTTCACATTCCAGATTACTCAAATGCCATCCAGTTTCACAAAACTAGATTCCTTCATGACATTTCACCTTCAGCTATTCCAGATTCTGCTCCTCTTCCACAACAACAACAACAGATTGTGAAATGCCAACATTGTGACTGAGTTGGCCATATGAAAGATCATTGTTTTGATCTTCATCCATGTAAGCACTATCATAAAACCAATGATTCTTCAAACAAATGCTTCGAAAACAAGACCCCTGCAAGAACAAAGATTCATCTTGAATGGATCGCTTCTTGGCAATGGGCATCAACAACCAAGAAGATATTTCAGTCATATGTCTGAACTTGTTGTAGAGTATTGAACAGTCTTGCAATTGATTTTTCTCCATCATCTCACTTTGTATCTGATAGGGGGGGAAGTGATGGTCATCTACAAGCTTCAAAGCCACATCAAGCGAGCCTGAGCCACAACCTTCCATACCAGATTTAGAGTTGTAGCTAGAGACAAAGATGCCCCTGAGCATGCCTTCACTTGGTGATGCCTCTTCAAAGAGTTGGGGACACTTCCTCTAGCACAATACTTCAATGTCTTGTGAGTTTTGGAAGAGTTCCAGGAATTGCATTAAGCATGCCAGAGTTTTTATTCATCCTTAAACCATCACATGTTGATAGCTCCCTTTTCAGGTGGAGGTTCTCCCTTTTTATGCGGGGTGAGACCTCCCTTTTAAGGTTGAAGGTTTCCCTCTTCAAAACATCAAGAGCGCTTCCTCTTGCAGAAGACCTTAGCTTCTTTCCAGTCCTGGAAGAGTTCTAGGAACTGCACTAAGCGTTCCAGTGTTGGTGGTCATCCTTAAACCACCTCCCTTTATACCAACATTTCAGAGAGCACATTCATAACCCTCTTCAAAACATAAGTTTGTTATATATTGCATTTTAATAAAAGATTTTAAATAAAATATTGAGACTTATTCAATGGATTTCATCTCTTTTCATTTCTATTTTTTGCAGTATAATATTAAACTCACATAAAGATTAAAAATTCATTATTAATTCAATTGCAACAAAAATTTAAAATTCTATGTTGGATGTCGGGGAAAGGTATTATGGAGATTAAAGCACATTGTTACTATGTGTAAATTATTGTAATCTCCACAATGAGTAATTTGTAAAAAGCTAATGTTTAACGTGATGAATTGATAGTCAAGATAAAGCTCTGTTAATCTATGTAAATCACTGCTACATCGAACAATTAATTAAGGGTACATGTCACTCTGAATTTAATCACACATTAATTCCATGTACCAGTGGGCGTGAACGGTTATTTATGCCACAGAGAGGGTGTGAGATACATGTATTTCTCGAAAGTTTGTACCTATTTATTTTGAAATATATGAGAATGAATTTTCAAGTATTTTACTCTGAGACGAAGGATTAAATAAGAAAGTACTTTATTTCATTTTTACATTTACATCCTCTTTTTCATTTTTTTAATTAAAATACTCCTGGTTCCTCCTTTATTTTATTTCAATTCACTTTGGGGATGAACTTTTTAATGAAATCCTTTGTCCGTTCTTTCTTCTTATCCGAGACAATTCCATGGGTATCAATAGCCATCCAAATCATATTTTGACCATATAGTTAAGAGCTTTTACTTAAGATTTTTCTCAGGAACTTTCTCGTGCGCGCGCTGCTGCCTCTTGCTGCGTCCTCTCTCCGCAGTCTGAGACTGGGCTCTGCCCTCTCGGCCATCTCCGACTCTGACCCTGGTCCTCTTGACCTCTGGGTCGCTCGAATCTGCTAGGACCCTCCCTTCTACTCTTCTTCAAGATCCCCCTGAGCCTCCTACTCTGGTCAAATCTGCTTGGATCTGCGCTCTCGGTTCCTGCAGGATCTAGTCGGTGTCTCTTTTCCGGTATTGAGATGCCTCGCTTCCTGTATTTTCTTAGTGCATATCGGTTTTGCTGATTTGTTCTTTGCCATGGAGGCCCAAGGCTCGCCTATCGGTCCCTCGCAAGCTCCATCCCCGGAAGCTGAAGCAACCTTCTCCTCTCTACTTTCTTCGCTGCCTAAAAAGAAGAAGTCTGAAGTCGCTAAGTTCATCAAAAGGCTCGACAATGTTCCGGAGGTAAACCTCCCTCCTGAGGGCCCGATATAGGTCGCTTTGTCCTTGGTAGATTATGCCATGGTGGGTTAATTCACGGGCCTTTGGCCCTCACCAAAATCGACGGAATCTTGTGTTGAGATTGCAACAAGATGATGGAGCTTAGTGAAAAGAGTCGCCTTCACTAAGTGGGCCCGCAGGCTATTTTTGGCGCAAGTCTATTTTTAGACTATGCCTATTTTTAGACATATGGATCATGTCTATGGATTGCAGGTTGTTGTTTATGGAAGATTGATCAAGTTGGAAAAAATAGATGGACTTCATTTTTT
>APFE030990135.1:17895-43020 GCA_000404065.3 Pinus taeda
GTTGAAAGGAGGCTTCTAGAAGACCCTTATGTGGCACTCTAAGGCCAAATTCGAATTTGAGTGGAAAGAATCATGGGATCATGAGGATATGTGTCACATCTCCTAGCTGTATTGTAACTCTAAAAAGGCATGTGTCTTATCAGTTCCTATTTTGATTAGGACTCTAGAGGTAGAGGGAGATATTCATGGACTCTCATTAATGAGATGGCTTCCAATCTTTTTGTATAAATAAATCTCTCTCCTTCATTTGTTAGAGTTAGTTCTTTAGCTTGGAGTTTGTAGTTCTTCCTTGATGGCTTTTGAAAGCTTTAGAGAGCTTTGTTGTACTTTGTAATTTTGAAGAATTTGAATAAATGTTCTCAACATGGAAGGAGATGTGAAGTAGATGCCATGGAGCATATTAGAATGTAAGGTAGAGTAGATTTCATTTTGTAAATTTTGCTTTGAGTTCATTATGTCATTTAATTGCTTTCAAGTTTGATAGATTAGATTTTCCATTCATGCAATTTTAATTCATGCAAGTGTGTTCAACCGGTTGATTGTAGATTAGTGATGCACATAGCCTTTTAATGACTACTGACATGATGGAATCATCTTGTCCTTCTGCTGATTTCATTTTCTGAAGTTTAATTTCAGCACTATCTTTTCCAAGTTGTGATTTGCTTATTTATTTTTCTGTTATTTAGATATCATACTGCTCACCAATTTATGGTTTCTTTCTATAGTCAAGTGACTCTATTAGCGAGAAATCAGAATATTAATAACTATAGTGTGATTTAGTTATCATATTGCTTAAACTTATTCATGGTTGCTTCCCACAAGGTAGATTGAGCTGAAGGGTAAAGGACCAGAAGAGTTCAAGTAGCGTGACTAGTTTCTTTTATGAAATTTAATTTCTTGCCATTTAGATATCATATTGCTTGACTTGTCCATGATTGCTTCCCACAAGGTAGATTGAGCTGAAGGGTAAAGGACCAGAAGAGTTCAAGTAGTGTGACTAGTTTCTTTTATGAAATTTAATTTCTTGCCATTTAGATATCATATTGCTTGACTTGTTCATGATTTCTTCCCACAAGGTAGATTGAGCTGAAGGGTAAAGGATCTAAAGAGTTTAAGTAGTGTGAATTAGTTGCTTTGCTTTTAGTTTGAGTTGCTTTTAGTTTTTACTTTCTTTTTATACAGCAACAAGGATACTGGGTTTCATAGTCACTAGCCCATTGTTTGGTTGTTGCATTCTATTTTGATTTAAGTAGCTACATATTTACACTTTTGTTTAAGTACTAATTCCATCAATAACATGTTTTAAGATCTTTTGAAGTGCTAAGTTTTGGAAGTTACCATTAGGGACATAGGCCTTGTCTTGAAATCTCTATCGATACTTGTCCTTTAAAAGTATTCTTAAGACCTTAGAATAGGATTTCCATTTGCATTAGACACTTTAGGAAACCAACAAGAAGAGAACCCCAAAAACAACATAAACTATAAAAAAACGAAGTAACAAAAAGGTTAACTAAGCACATATGGTGCACCACACTTCATTAGTTTACGATACCCTGATTGGTAATTTATGTAGAGCTATTTAAGACATTAAATTGACTAGACAGAGTCCACCACTCACTTTATGAATTTTAAGTCCCCACTGTCGACTTGCCTCGCCTAATCCGATAGCCATCACATCACCTCCACACCTTTAGGTGCTTTAAACCTACACCATCGATCTGCCTTGCCTAATCTAATGGGTGTCACTTCACTTGATCGCCAACTAGCTTGGTAGATCTCCACCGTTACTCAGCCCCGCCTGATCCAATGACTATCACGCGATATCGTGTGGATTTCTATCTGATCGTTATCCACCTGAGGACATGAGATGAGAGTGGTTTATCCATGCTACATGTCGCCCAGTTATGCTAATTGCACAAAATTTTAGAAAACCACTTACAGTTTTGAGGGAGTGCGATAAACATCTTACTGCCCTCTAAACCCACTCTATCATTTCCACATGTTTCTTTTGCTCGCAATCTAATCTCTGCCATCCATTTTCTGATTAATCCTATCTGTCCATCTCTTGACTTTAGCCTCTGCGATATAATCTCAGCCGCCCATCTCTGGTTAACCCTGTTCGTCCATCTTCTACATAACCTCTTGCAATCCAATCATCACATTTCATTTTCCTTTCTCCCGACTGATCCAACAGTTCTTATGCACTGTTGCTCCCTCACGTCTTCCTTTCACTGATTTCAACCTCCGACTACTTTTTTCCCTTGAAACTCGATTTAGCCTAAGTTTCTTTGCTACACCTTAGTCTAATTTTGATGCTTTGTACTTCTGCAACTTAGATAATTAGCGTTAGGTTAGTGTTGATTTAGAAATTCTACTTAGCATAGCTATTTAATTGGTTAGTTAGGTTATGGTGTAAGTTTAACATTTCATGATGTTTTCTTTATTAATACAGTAGAGCAGCTCTCTTAGAATAAGTTTGCTCCGCTTCCATCAAATAATTAAGCATCTTCTGACTTTAGAGATGCTTGGCTTGGGACCCCTGGGGTCTCTTTCCAGACAAACAGTGACAACAGGTAGGACCTTCACTTCCACTTGTGCATATAGCACTATCACCTCCAAGTTTGTACGAACCCCGGGTTGATAAGTAAAGCTGGTAGCCCTGGGAGTTGCAGCATTGTTGTTGCAATACCTAGGATCATCACATCCCTCACTATGTCACCAATATCATGTATATCACCCTTTGTTAGTGTGATGGGGTCAAGTGAGGTCTTTCTTGCCTTTGATTTCTTCCTGGACCCTCCCTTCTCCAAATCTCTTCGGTGCTTTATGCAGGCGGATGTCTCATGAGGGTCCAGGTCATCCCATTCATCTGTTTCCTCCTCGGTCTCAGGTGAACGTGACCTCACACCTTTATCAGAGCCTCACTATGTCCGACCTATCTACTTCCCTATCTGCTGTGTGGCCTCGTACTCCACCTAAGCCTTATCAGCAGCCTCCTTCTTCCTCTTTTTGGCTAGCTATGTCATCTTAAGCTTGGCCTCCTCCTTTTTCTTCTGAATGGAAGACTTGCTTCCACCCATCGCCAAATCTATTGTAAAGCACCACTCTGCTGGCCAATGATCAAGCACCACATCAATGGCATCATCCGTTGCCAAATATGGCAAGTCGTACCATTTCTGTGCAGGGTCCTTCTGTGCCCTGATGGATACTCGATGGAAGTCTACTTTTTACTCAGCGTAGCCCTATAGGTTGGTGTACATCGTCGGTGACAATCACGGCTTGCATTGATGGCCATCCGGATGTTCATTTCCATCAAGATCCAAAAGATCTTATTGTTCCTGACTTGTTGTGCATCCTTAGTCGCCCATAGAGAAGTATACTTCGTTGCTTCAGAGAGGTCTGGCATGACCGAAGAGAACTGGTTGTCCTCTGGTAGCTCCCATATTACCAACATAATTAATAGCAAGAGCCACGTGTAGTGGAACATCTTGCTGAGCTCTTGTGCTTTGTGGGAGTTTGCCAGGAACTCTCCGTGAAGGTAGTCTGACCAGTTGAACTGGACTCCTTCAACACACTATGCTATGAGTGCGACGAAAGGCATCGAAACCTCATTAGTGTGACACTTCCTCATCACCTTCCTCGCTAAGATCTGCGTGGTTACCTTCACAGTGGGGTCACAGGTACTAGATATAGCATATTGGCGCAACTTTTTTACCAATTTAAATTTTTCTTGCATTGATTTTGTGAGAGCATGTTCTCTACCTTTTTGCCAAAGATCATTGATTCTGACCTGCACGATTTCTCCCTGGGTTGCATAGCTCCCTCAGCACTATCGTGAACCCTATGTCACTTCCTTGCTTCGCACAATCCTCCAATCACGTAGCTCCCCAACCTGGGTAGTGTAGTTTATAGTCCCGCGCCTCCTTTCAACTGCCTAAAGCGCTAAGATTGTGCTACCACCATCTAGTCACATGGCCAGACAGTCGGTATATGGCTTCAAGTGACTGCCATTCACGTTCCCTGGGAAGGGATCTCCATTCAATTCGACTAGCTGTACCACTCCTTTGTTGGTAATCTCCTTAATGACATAAGGCCCTAACCATTGTATCCTGAACTTCCTTGGAAACTTTTCTAAGTTACTATCATATAACAAAACTACGTCGTTTACCTTAAAGGTGTGTAGCTTAATATGTCACTCATGCCATGCCTTTTTGCACTGCTTTTGGACCTGTTGGTGAAATCTAGCTAGAAATCTCTCTTCCTCAAGTTCATCCAGTTGTGCGAGCCTTCCCTCCAGTGCTCCATGATCCATCATACCTGTGAACGTCGTTATGCATAGACTAAGCACAATACATTCCATAGGAATTACAACTTCAACACCATAGACAAGCCTAAAATGGGTTTGTCCAGTCAACTTCTTGAATGTCATTCGATAATCCCATAGTACCGTAGGTATGCATAGCTCCCAATCACTTCATTGAGCATTTCAAACCTTGGTCAGCATGTTATCCAACACTTAATCAAATGATTGCACCATCAAGTGATTCTAGTGGTATACCTGAAATTCCTTCGTTAGCATGCTAATTGTCTCATTCAGAAAGTGCATACCGTGATCACTCATCAAGATTTTTGGATAGCTAAATCGCATGAGTAAATGCTCAAAGAGGAACTTCACAACAGTCACACCTGTGCAATCCTTCACAAGTTGTACCTCCACCCAATGAGTCAAATACTCCGTCGTGGTGATAATGTACCTCGCTCACATATTTCCTTGGGTCTGAATGGGTCCCACAAAATATATTGCCCATTTCTCAAAGGGTTGCAACTTCATCTAAGGATTCAAAGGAATCTCATCACTCCACGATGGCCTACCAATCCTTTGACATACATCACACACCTTTCAATACACTTTTGAGTCCTGATGGAGGGTTGGCCACCACAACCCTATGCGTAGAATCTTCTATGCAGTTGCTCTCCCTGCATAATGTCCTCTCGCGGTGCCCCTATGAGCATCTGCAAGGATTTTTCTTCTTTCAAACTTAGGTACATATCATCACAATATCTCATCAGACCCCATTTTGTATAGATGCCGAGCTATGACAGAGAAATCTACCACACGCACCACTAATTCTTGCTTATGCTAGATGGTGCAGCCTTCTGGGGTGGTTCCTGTCGTTAGGAAGTGTATTATATCCTCAAAATGACCATCCATAATGTGCACTACAAATAGCTATGCATCAAGCAATCCTTCCTCCAAATTAGTGGTCTCTTCCCCTATTTCCATGTGAAATAGATGGTCCAGTCCCACATTTAGTCATCTAGGATTCACAATAACTTCAAAATCATACTCCTAGAACAATAATAACCATCTACATATTCTCCCCCCCAACACAGGCTTATTGACCAGGTACCAGGTACTTCAATGTGAAATGATCTGTGTACATCTTAAAATGGCCTTCGAGGAAGTAGTGCCTAAACTTCTGGAGTGCATATACCATACCTGACCCTTCGCGCTCAGTAGTGGAATAGTTCTTCTTTGCTTTAGATAACCTTATGCTTGCAAATGCAATAGGGTGGTCCAGGTCTTCTTCACGAGCTTGTGTTAGTACTGCTCCCATCACTATACATGATGCATCGACATGTACATGAAACTCCTTCTTCCAATTCAAAGAAGACTAGGATCGGTGCAGTGACCATATTTTCTTTCAATACATCCAAGATGTTCTTATAATCTTCATTCCAGTAGAATGTGACATCCTTCTTCAATAATTTTTCCATAGGCGCGGTGATCTGGGAATAGCCTTTGATGAAATTTTTGTAATATCAAGTATGTCCCAGGGTGGCATGCAACTATTTCACACTCCTTGGAACTTCCAAGTTCAGTATCATTGTGATCTTTGCGAGGTCTACCATTAGTCTGTGTCTACAAACCACATGACCCAACAGGGTCCCAAAGGGAACACAAAACAGACACTTCTTTAGGTTGAGTGTGATCTGGTATCTTCGACATGTATCCAACATCAGGTGCAGGCTTGGTACATGGCATTTCACCAGCCCAAACATAGTCCAGTCATAAAAGTATACCTCTAGGAACTTATGAATAAATTCCTTGAACATAGCAACCACTACACGTGAGAAGATAGTAGGCGCATTCTTCAATTCAAATGGCATTACAGTGTACTGAAAACAACCCCACTCAGTCACGAAGGTCATTTTGCTCCTATCCTCATACGCTATTTTGATCTGGTGGTACCCTGAGAACTCATCAGTGAAGGAATATGCTTCTTGGCCACCTACATTGTCCAACACTTCATTAGTGAATGGAGTTGGGAAAGGATCATGTATGCAAGCGTCATTCAGCCTTTTGAGATCCACACATATCCTTATCTCATCCTTCTGCTTCTTCTCCTATACCACCATTGGGCTTACCCAGTTAGATTCTTCCACTGGCTCAATAATTCTTGCCAAGAGCATCCTAACTAGCTCTAAGAAGACTTTTTCCTTATACTTTGGATTGAGATGGTAAGGCCTTTGCTTAACCGGCTTCGCATCAAGTTTCAACGTGATCTTAATCATACCTAGGTCCCCAATTATCCACATCAGATCTATAAACTTGGTAAGGAATAAATCCTGGTATTTGCAGAGCAATTTAGCGACCTTATCCATCATCACTTCATCCCAGTAATCTCCAATATTCGCGAATTTGGGTTCTGCATCCATACTAATGTTTACCTGTTTCATTTTCAACGGCGTCGTTATATCCAAATTCTCAACTCGTGGTCATTCAACCTTGCGGTGACCTTCTGTTTCAAGGATGTTAATCTTTCGCAGATCCTCACCCTCTTCTTCAACGATTACATTATATCATTCTAGCGTGTGACTCAGCTCATTAGCCAATCCAGGCTAAATTAGGTCTAAAGGATCTGATGGTATCCTAAAGATTGTTTCTTTCACCTCTTGCAGTGCTTCATCAATAGTGTCAAACCTGTCTTCAAAACTAAATGTCATCATGAATCCTTCACGTAGTATATCCCATTCACCTATACCATGGCGAAACTCTGTTTCTACATACCAGTTCATCGGGACAATATCTAGTGTGTGATAGAACAAGTGCACCCGTTCAGGTTGGGACTTCTCTCTATAAGCTTGAGTCCATTTGGCCAAGTGTGCACATGAATCATCCTGCCCATCATAATTTTTTGTCATCCGCATCTTCGGCTTCCCAAAGCGAGTTCTCATCATTCTCCTACATTTGCACCAATCATCAAAGCTTCCCTTGTGTGTACCCCACCACATTACGGGCGTAGCGCCTAGTGCCCAGTCCAATGCCTAGAAGTGCTACTTTTCTGGTACCTCCCTCTTAAATGCATCCAGAAAAATATTTACATCATTTAGGCCATCATAAGTAGGCAGATTCTTTACCTCTGACAACACACAATGCATCAACCAGGTCATCATGTTACAGCTTAGCATAGTTACTTCATGTAACCAATTCTGTCGATGCTATAGTTCTTCATCAGAGTCTAAGGTGCATGAACTCTTGTGATTCTATGTAATCTATCCATCTGCTATTGGATTCACCCAATCTTGGTCTCACGTTGTTATTTTATAGATATGGTCTAGATCGTCATCACTCTTATAATCCTAAACTCATTTAGTATAATGCAAACTCTCAGTAGGATCGAGGGGTACTATTACACGCAACGATTTCTTCTCAAATATCATCTTTTGCTTCTTTAGGTTGATTACCCCATTCATATCAATAGCCCAATCAATTCTAAGGAGCACAAGATAGGGGTTGTTGTCATCCACTATTTCTATTACTTCAAAATCAGCCAGCGCGCTCACACCTTCAATATCCATAGTCACCCCCAGCAGCCGTCCCATGGGGATGATCTTTTGCTAATTCACCATCCTTAGCTGAATCAAAGACCATTGTAACGCGGGTCTCCCCATCTATTCCCAAGTCTATTTAGGTAGGACGTTTGAGTCTAACCCCAGGTCCAAGATAACCTGATCCATCTCATACTCTCCTATCTGCGCGGTTATTCTCATCTCTCGTCTTGTCCTTGTTTTATGCTTACCTATCTTTCACATTACTCGCGACTCACTCGGGGTGTTTTTGGCGCATCTATTTATGAGCTCCTTTAGACCCTTCACATCCTTGATATCGCATAGTAGCTTCATGCAAGTCTCCAGGAAAGTTGTAAACATAGAAGGGTCCATCTCTTGATCAGGCTTATCCTTGCTTTTGGAGGTGGAGGCCTCAGCGAAGCTCTTCTTCGCTTCCATGAAGTTTTTACATGCACACTCCAAATTGAACTCAGCCTCCTTCGCGAAAGCTTTGGGAACCCATGTACTATATTTTGGCTATTTCCCCTTGTCATCTCCAATTGTGATTCCACTTTGGAGCACTATATTCAAGTTTGGATCCTCTTCGCGCAGCTCAGATCTTATCATCTGTAGGTTCTGAGTTGGTGGGGGTGGTAGCACCCCTTTTTCACGTATCCTAGCTATCAACATAGGACAATCTTCCATTTCATGATCAAACAGAGTGCAATAATTGCACGATGGATGTGTTGGGTTAGTGCAATCACAGGCATAATGTCCTGGTTCTCTGCAATTGTAGCAGATTGACTGTCCTCGACCTTTGCCAGGTCCTCCTCTACCTCAGCCTCGTCTGTGCCCTTGAAATCCTATCTATGTTATCCCTGCGCTCTAGTCAAGGGGCTACGTTTCAGCTTGAACCCTATAGGTGGGAGTTTTATCCATCATAAATTCATAACTCCTACAATTACGCTCATCATGCCCTACCGACCTACAAAAGTTGTAGAACAGCTCCTGTGGTGTCTGTACAAACTTCTGCATCAAATGACAGTGATTCATGGCATGTTTTTATATTACCTAACATATAGCGCACCACAATGTAGGCTCTTCACTTGGTCCTACTTGAGCTTCCATGCTCAGAGGCATTGGTCCTCCTCCGGTAAGGTAGTTTGCAAATACTAGATGATGGTATTTGTAATGCCCCTGACTCTTGCATTTTAGACACCATACCTCTTTACATACCTTTGGTTGGATGGTTCTGTCCTGCTTCAAGCTTTGCATCTTCAGGAAAAGATTTTTCAACTACGCATGGATCTATTGAACCCCTAGATTTGGATCCTGCATCAGTGTTTCATGTAGCCTCATTGTGATCTCCAAAGCCTCTGCCTGAGTTGTTATCTTCTGTTGCGATAGCGCAACCCTTAAGTGTGGTAGGAGTGAAGCCACAAACCACTCACGATGTTGTTCATCTGTTAGGTTCATGATAGGTTCATGGATTGTACACTTCAACCTTTGATTGAGTTCCCAAGGTGTCTCACCTAGTTGCATCACGATTTCATTGAACCCTACAATAGACTGTGCTTCAGATTTAGGCCTACTAAATTCACTATTCAGTGTTGTCTAGATGTATGCTACTCCAGCATTCGAGTTATCATTAGCGTACTTGATATACCAGGTTAGCGCGTGATCCTACAGAGTGCTAACCAATGTTGCCTTCTTCATGTTATCATCTGTAACACCCTGAGCTTCCCATACAACTTTTACAACGAACCAGTATTGGTCTGGGTCCTCATTCCCCAAGCCTTTGAACAAAGGAAGCTTCACTAAATTTTCCATACTGAACTGCGGTGGAGGCAGAGGTGGTATGGGTGAAGTCACAGGTGATGATAGTGAAGTTGGAGGTGGAGTGGGTAGAGGTGACATCCGTGGGAATCCTCGCCTTATTAACTGAATAGCACTTCACAAAGAAACCTACGCTATTCCCTCTTCATCACCTCATGGAGGTGAAATCAACGGACTATATTCAAGACCCTTTTATCCTTTGTTTCTATAAGTTCTTCCACTTCACGTGGCACCAAACGTCAAGGTAGCTGCATAACCCATTTTTTGCACAGTAGAATTTTAATCCAGGTATTCAAATATTTCACGTACTTACCTCGTGGTCCTTTGAAAAAGTGTTTCTCTGCCTCGCTATAGCTGACTGAGGTGTCGACCACAAATTCAGTTACAAATCCTCCTATGACGTGATTGAGCCAATTGTTATCACCAAAATATGACCCTAATAGGTTGCTCATCAATTCAATCTCAGTGTAACTATTTCAAACCAATCTTATGGTTGAGGCTTAGCCTCCTCAACCTGAGAGGGATCTCTCAATAGGTTTTAGATTTTTGATTAATTATTAGATGGCTAACTCTAGGAATAAAAATGGAAAAAAATGTATAACTAGTTGAATCAAAGATTAGCAAACATCTATTGGGCTATGGAGTCAAGGTATTCTTCAACAAAACATCATAATAAGCTAAACTTGGAAGTCAAGGCACTTGGAGTTTAGGTTTATAAGTAAAACAGTAACACAGTGAATAAACATAGTTTACAAGCATGGGAAGGAAGTAGAGCATTTTCCAATGAATTCTAAGTAACACATGCTCATACCATTGCAAATAAGTAATTGAAAAAGGTCATAGAAATATAAAACACATAAACCCCTTGTGAATCTTGAGTAGTAAAACTGATCTCTGTATTAAGTTTGAAAAATAGACAATCTGCTACAATAACACAACTTCTTTTGCTAATCAAATTTCCAACCCAGAGGAATCCGATTTCATGCTTCATATAGAGTTTTTACAACCTTGGATTCTATGATCCATCCTTAGGAGAATTCAAATTTCTAAAATTAACACCTAGCTACTCATAAAACAAACTTCTTAATTACAAACTGACAACTAACTGTCTTTTAGGAGTCATAATACAAATAGGATTGAAACTCCTAAAACATTTTCTAACAACCTTATCTACGAATTAAATACATTCTTTGACTACTGCTAATCCATGTCTTCGACCTTTATGATGTCTCTAACATTTTTACAAACCCTGTTGATTCATGACCTAATTGTCCTAAAAGCAAGGAGACAAAGTTCCTCCTTTTTAACCCTTAATCCTTTATGCTTATCTTCGAGAAGTTTTTTTGGCATTGATGATTGTTTCATACGTGTGACATGTGTTAGCAATCCATTAAAACTTTATTTTTCCACCTGTGCAAAAATAGAACCTCGAACAAATGGAGAAGAAGATGAAACATGACTGCGCTACGAAAACAACATGTTTTCATAGCGCAACTTTTACATCACTGTAAATACTTCTTTGAACCATTCTTTCTGCATCTCTGCAATCTCAAACTTCATATATGATCTTCATATGTCTACCAAAAACATCAAAACTTGAAACTTATCAGACCTTACCTCAAAAATAGATATATAAAGTGCTAAAAGTTCACCTTCATCAGTTTCGTAGCGTGCTACGAAACTTCTATGTATTCTCTTTTCTCAACACAGTTTTCAAAAATTGAAAATTGGGGATTTTCAAAATTTCATAAGGACTGATATGATCACCAAAAACTGAAACAACTAACTTTATAAGATGTTCCTCTTCAAAAAATGATCTTCTTTTTAATATCAAAACTGATTTAAGATATATCTTTTACTACCCTTTTTCATCACCTTGTTTCATTATTGTTGTAGCCTCTCTTTAGATTTTGTTAACTGTATTTTTAAGTCTTCAACCTATCTCTTCAATCTCCTATTAGTAGCTCTCAACTGAACATTCATCATCCTTACAAATCTGGCTTCTTTAATTGCAGGTACAGTCCAAGTAAAGTATTGAGCTTCACTGCTAACTATTTCTGGTATGGAAACTTTTTCAACTTCCCAGAGAGCCTTTATCCTCTTGAAATCTATCTTCTCAGCAGCATGCCTTCTTGCTCTCTTCCTTAGTCTATAAAACTCATTATTAGATGCTCTTAAACTTTCTCCCTCCTCAAGAAACAACCTTTTCACCTCCAGCAACTTCATCAACCAATAAAAATAAATTTGTTTTTCCTAAAAAAGAAGGTCACACTCTTGAGCTCCTATCTCTTGATCCCTGATATCTATTACAAAATTGGTGGAGGTTTTTGTAGATACAAGAAACATTCAGAATTTTGAAAATAGGTCTCAAAGGAAACTCCCAATCTCCAAATTGGTAGCACCTGGGAGAAATTTTAAAGAGGTTGTTGTTCCTTGTTATGTTCTTAGAAAAAACCTCCTTCATATTTTTGAAAATCATCTTCATTTTCCTGAAAATTCCTTTTGAAACCAAAAGCACAAAACAGTCCAAGAAACACACAAATCCCCTTGCAGCTCCTGGTTGAAATATGTGTAACCTCTCTAGATGAAAGCTTGTGTGAAGCTGAGGTCATCCATGATTAGTTAAAGCTCTATAGACTCCTATCCAAACACATAGCCTTCTTTTTATGCTTTCATCTTTGGCAATTTCCCTTTATAACCCAAACTGCCCTCTTAAAATATGACAGTTGTAAAAAACTATTTGGATAGCAAGCTATTTCTCACAAAGATAACTTTTCAAAGATGACAGCTGACTGATACATGCAAAGGTTGAAAATTAAATGATAGAGAGGAGCTTAGGTAACTATTTTAAGGAATGATACTCGAATGTGGAGAGAAAGGAGACAAAATGAGGGAGTGGAAAGCAAAAAATGGAAAATGTGACCTATTTGACCATGAAGTGAACCTAAAGGAATTTATTTGGAAATGAAAGATGACATTTTAAGACTTCAAACCCTCTCACTTACCCTTTTATCAAGACTAAAATGACTTTTAGACCTCCTTGAAATCGTGACCAAAAGCAGGGTTGACACAATGATGTTTTAAGAATGCTTGGGTGATAACAACAATGATCGACAACGTTGGTGATATTATCCTTTGATGATTCCAACCTTTGCACTAGCTCTAAAGTCCACACAATAGGACTGTCAAGTTTCCACCTTCCTTGGCTATCTACTAGCTTCACGATCCACTCGTATAGCTCAATCGGAAAGGAACAAAAAAAGATCTCATGGATCTCTGTATACATTTACCTATCTAGTGACTATTCATTTGTCAGTCACAGGTTTGTGTTCTCCTGCACCGCAAATTCGTGGATCTTTCTATCTAACTAGTCTCCAATCTCTTTCTTAGTTAGATTCTAGTGATACGACATCACACATCTCTTATGCAGATTCTGGTCCTAGCAACGGAACCATTTGTTGGCTTGAGGTGGCCTAACCCAGGTTCAACATTAATTATCCAAACTAGTCCTTACACTACTGGCCCTTTTGGTATCAGCACGTGGAGCACGGGCTAAAGTCTCACCAGAAGCAATATGGGGGGACGTTGGAACCAAGTTTCCATACCCTGAGATGGTCGTGATGTCATTTTATTCCCTTTATTCCTGCCTTCGCGTAGGTTACTTCACTCTAGGGCTTGGTAGATGAGCCTTCTCTTTTTTCCTTCAATACCTCCGCGAAAGGGTACGGCTGACCTTCACGTAGCCCTAACCCTTGATCTAGACACTTTTGCGGTGCTAAGGTTGCGTACTATGCAGATTCATAAACTAGTCCAAGTGTCTTACTTACCTTATTAGGTACTCACATTTAGCACCATGTAAACATATATTCTTATATGTGTTCAGTTATCCAACATAATCATACACATCCACACATCACATAAGCATTATAAAGGAAATTCATACATAAAATGATAAGATGCATTAATTGGAACAAAGACATAGAAATTGTAGAATACTTCTCTTTATTAATCTCTTCCAAGTGATTACAAACTCTATCCACCCTGCACACATAGCTGCAGGGGTCTGTGCACTCACCTGTGGACTTCCACCCTGCCTTTGTGCACTCAGTTGCAGAGCCTCTACCTACACTATGACCTGAAACTTAGACTTCTTACTTCAGAGCTATCACTCTCTTATCTTCTGTGTCTCTCCAAAACTACTTAGATCTTAGCTCTTTTTTATACAATCCCATGGTCCAGAGACCATGGGTAGATCTCTTACAAACAACTTTACTTTACAAAACTAAAGGTGGACAACCCTTTATGACTTATAACACCTACACGCTTCGCGACAACAAAATGTAGAGTCCTTACAAGTTTCTTACAAAATTGTACCAAAATATGGGATTTTAACCCCAAAACTACCCTTTGGCGGATCCCGTTCCCAACATGATGATAAACTTGGAAAGTTTGAATCTAGATCTGATGAATAAATTCTCTTTGGATACTCCTCTAGAACCAAAGGATATAAATGTTACAATAAAATACTTCAAAAGATTGTTGAATGCATTGATGTTGTGATTGATGAAGTTTCCATAAGTACCGAAAAGGAAGCACCATCAAATGACAAAGATACTCCTACAACAAGCCAAAATAATGTAGGAGAGGGAATCAATGAAGCATCAGAAGAATGAGTTGACAGTGCAAAAGCATCAAAAAAATACTCCATCAAGGTATGTTCAGAAAAATCATCCAAAATCTCAAATTATGGGTGATAAGGAAGCTTGAGTACAAACTAGAAGAACTCTTGCTGGAACTTCTATATATCTAGCCTTACTATCCATGATTGAACCACAAAATGTAAATCAAGATAGCAAAGATGAATGTTGGGTTAAGGCTATGGATGAAAAACATGACCAAATAGAAAATAACCATACATGGGAAATAGTACCAAGGCCTCATGATAAAAATGTTATTGGGATAAAATGGGTATTCAAAAACAAAATAAATGAAAATGGAGAGGTAATTAGAAATAAAGAAAGACTTGTATGGAAAGGTTATGTGTAACAAGAAGGAATAGACTTTGAACAAAAAATTCCATCTGTAGCTAGACTTGAAGCCATAAGAATGTTCCTTGCATTTCCAATCTTTCATAACTTTAAAGTATATCAAATGGATGTTAAATATACATTTTTGAATGGGGACCTAGAAGAAAAAGTTTATATTGAACAATATGAAGGGTTCATTCCAAGAAATGATAAAAATATTGTTTGTAAAATCAAGAAAGAATTATATGGGCTAAAACAAGCTCTTATTGCATGGTATTATTGCCTTGACAAGTATCTTCAACAACAAGGTTTCACTAAGGGATCTACAAATAATAATCTATATATAAATATGGGTGATGGTAAACTTTTGATAGTTATTTTTTACATAGATGACATCATATTTGGAAGCAATGAAGATTTTATGAGTCAAAGTTTTGCCTCAATCATGCAACAAGAATTTGAAATGGCATTGCTTGGTGAACTAACATACTTTCTTCATCTTCAATATCATCAAGAAAATACTGGTACATTTCTCTCGCAAACTAAGTGCCTCAAGCTGATTTTAAATAAATATGGAATGTAATATTGCAAGCCTATATGCAGACCAATGGTAATAGGATGTAACCTCAGTTCACATGATGATCCTCCCTCAATAAATCAACTAGAATACAGATATATGAATGAGATCTTGCTCTACCTTATAGGCATAAGACTAGACATCATGCATGCAATTGGGATTGTTAGACGATTTCAAGAAAATCCTAAAGAAACTCATCTCCATGCAGTCAAGAGAATATTCGAGAACTTACAAGGAACTCAAGATTATGGTCAATGGTATCCCAAAGATGCATATTTTTCTCTTCATGCTTACACAGATGCAGATTGGGCTGGTAACATTGATGATTGAAACAGTACTAGTGGAGGAGCATTCTATTTAGGACCTTGCTTGATATCATGGTTCAACAAAAAACAAAGCTCCATTGCTTTATCTACCATTGAGTTAGAATATGTTGGTGTTGCATCTTGTTGTACTCAACTCCTATGGATGATGAAAACATTACAAGATATTCAAATCACTTGTGCTCAACCTATACCTATTTTCTGTGATAGTAATAGTGCCATAAGTATTTCTAAAATTCTTGTCATGCACTCAAAACCCAAGAATATTCCAATCAATTATCACTTTCTAAGAGAATAGGTGCTTGAACAAAAGGTCAAACTAGAATATGTTTTCTCAAAGGAACAAGTTGCAGACATATTTACTAAACCACTTCCACATGATTCCTTTGAATATCTTAGATAGAAACTAGGAGTGGTCTCTATTTCATTACTTCGCTAATTATTCTGGACGATATTTCATGTTCACAGGGAACTGAGTCTGAAATTACTGCAGTTTACTTTCTTTACGAGGATCCCATGCAATAAAGTCACATATATACATGAGTTTGGTTCTTGACAGTAGCATGTATTTCTCTATGAAGGGGAAAAATATGGGACAAACTCGAGAGGTTATGGTATCCTCAGTCATTGGTTCTTTGGCCCTCTTCTTCTGGTATTAACTGGTTACGGTCTGTTGTTTCTAAAATAAAACTTATAAGTGATATTGGCTTACGATGGTTGCTAAAATACATTACTACCTTGATGACTTTACTGATTGGTGAAGTTTCTTTGATAACCTTGCTAGTGAATATGATCATTTCTGACAGTGAACAGATGGCACAGTTTTGGGGGGAGCATTTTCTATAACTCTAATAGTGCACATGATTGTTTCCATTTGATTTCTTGATCATTCCTTGTTGCATAATGATGTTCATATTGGTATTGACATATGCTCATACTTATATGGTAAATGATGGTTACTGATAACTATCATGGTCTTCTAACTCACTATTGAGGTCCTTGGTTTTGGTTATAAATGTCATATTTGTATCTTGATGTAAAGGTTATATAAAGACCCATGACATAGAATTGTTATATTCATTCATAATTGAACTATTAGAGTCAAATTTATTATGTATGTAATCTCATTATTTTGGGCCTATGATGTAATTTTGAGTCCAATATGTAACCCCACTATGTTGGGTAATTGATGTAAGCATGAGTCCTTGGTGATAGCAAAGGTCATATTTCATTGATTCATAGCACCATGCACTTCTTTGTATATATTCTATAAGTTGTAGCATATGCTAAGGGGGAGCATGGTGAATGCTCATATTCAACAAAATCAAACAAAAGAGGCCATCATTTAGCATTGGTTAGCCCTTTTCCCTTGATGTCAAAGGGGGAGAGAATATTGGTGTATGGGAATGCTTGGTGACTTGGGATAGAATCTTGGAATATATATAGATGTGGTTACTGGTATCTACAAGTGGTGGTGCGCAAACACCAAAGTGGTTGCCATCAAGTCCAAAAGGGGATATTGTTGGCATTATGACTAATGTGTTGTCCTTGATGGAAAGCTACTTGATAAAGATGTCAACATGACGGTAGGAAAACGAGTATATAGGCCTATACATATGTGACAAAGAGATTCGATGAAGGAATACCAGTTCAAAAATAGAGGAAGGATAAAAGTGACGTTCTAAGAATTATACACGGGCCTTGTGAAAAAAGGTTGTGTACATACGCGGGTATGGTCAAGAAAAGTCGTGTACAACTTCTACACCATAATCTTCTCAATACCAGGGGTCGTTACCATGGTATTGGCCCATAGTAATGAGCACGAAAATGGATATTTGGTCTTTTCAAAGAATACCATCGACATAACTATGAAATTTTCCTAAGGTATTGGTTAAGGCCTAAGCTATATAAGGAGATGGAGATCAAAGTGCTAGGTGTGCATGTATTGGGTTATTGATGATTGGTTTGATATGAATAGGAGTGCACTAAGGAGTATGGTAATGGATAAGATATATTAGACCTGAAATGACTATATATTGAATAATCTACGTATGTTTTGATAAATCTGTGATGATGATTTTACAATGTGTATATGTTATGGCGTATGTCAAGAGTTGGGTTTGATAGGCGTTCTGGTGTGCAACAAAGGTTGGAATCATCATTTATACATATGAATGCAGGTTTTCTTCATAAAGGTCACATACATACGCTAATCTTCTTCTGGGTAGACGTGTATATATTATGTATTATGAACATATCTATACACAAGTGTCAATTATTCAAGGAGCATACATACACGAAAATACTTTATAAGGGTCACACACATCTGCTAGGGTTTGAAGTATGAGCTCATGATAATGATTGATTTGTTTTATTATGTTTTTTGTTTTCTATCAATGAATTCTTGCATGATAATCTATGTTTAACAGTGTTGGTTGGGTTGAACTGATGAACAATAATGGTGCTTCTATATGATGCTTTGTATGTGGAACAGAGGTATGTAATGGGGTTAGTATGAGTTTTAGTAGTGTGATAATTCAGATTCATATTTCTATGTTTTGATATTTGCATGCAGGTCATCTGAAGAGAAAGCGCGTATATATGTGAGTATGCCTCTTAATAGTAGCATATATATTCTGACATGTACTTAATCAGGTTTTGCAGTGATAGGATTTGGTTTATGCAATGGAAAATATGCAGTCTAATATTCTGATAAATGGGTATATAGTGTTATAAGTTTCTCTGCGTGATTGAATAAGTTATTTCAATATTTGATTTGGTGATCTAGTTGGCTTAATGCAGTGCAATAATTTAGATTCATATTTCTATGTTTTGATATTTGTATGCAGGTCATCCGAAGAGAAAGCACGTATTATATGTGAGTATGCCTTTGAACAATAGCATATATATTTTGACATGTACTTAATCAGGTTTTGCAGTGACAAGATTTTTTTTATGGGATGAACAATATGCACTCTGTTATTCTGATAAACAGGTATATAGTGTTATAAGTTTCTCTGGGTGTTTGAATAAGTTATTTCAATATTTGATTTGGTAATCCAGTTGGTTTAATGACATGATAGATTGTTGATTTTAGTATTGCTATCTAATATTTGTAATGGATCCAATTTGAAATATTATGAAAAGTGATACACAAAGAACATAAGATAAGGGGGTTGTAGCTCGCTTCCGGTAGAAGCTGGAGAATGAGATAAGGTTGTAGCCTTATGCAGGTGGGTGTGTGTGTATTGGTATGAGTCTGCCTTAGTACAAGATTGTAAGAAATTTCTCTTTATAATAAAATAAGAAGACAGAGATGATAATAGCGATGGGTTTTTTCCCACATTAGGTTTCCACCTAAAAATCCCGGTGTTCATGAGTATTGATGTGTTTCTTATGTGAGATAGTTTATTATGTTCTTACTACACATGGTTACTATTTAATTAATGTCTAATGAAGTAATGATACAATTTTCAAGTTAAACATTTGATGAATTAACTGAAAAAAGTTAGTTAACTGGATATGCGCTACTTGTCTTCATTAAAGTCACATAAATATGCAAGTTTACTTCATAAAAGTAGCGTACAAAAACCTGAATGTGAAAATAAAAAGGTTAATTATTTTAAAAATATTGATTCACCCCTCCTCTCAGTATTTTTCCAAACATTTATGGCTGCTCCACAACTTCTTGAGGTTCCTCCATTGGAGCTAAAAGCTCCTCTTATCATTGGATCTGAATCTCCATCTCAAGATAGCACCGAATGGATTTATTTTTGTCAAATTTTACATCCCTTCACACAATTGTCATTCTGAGGGATGGAAAGTACACATGTTTGTTGTGGGTATTTTCTGTACAACCCACAAATACCATTAATTCTGTTGTTAGCTCTAGATTCTTCCTTGATTTTTTTTTGACATGGCAGTAAGCAAAGGCTCCAAAAATCTTGAAGTACAACACATCTGGCTTTCTCCCCTAGAAATCCTCCTCCGACGTAATCATGCCAAGAATCTGATGACGACCCTGATTCTACAAATAAATTGATTTGTTGCATGCGTTGACGTACAAATGCTGAGGTATGCCTTAATCATGCAACATTTCCCTTGTTGCTCCAATGATGCTATGATTCTTTCTCTCAACCACCCCATTTTGTTATGGGTTGTGGGGTATTTTCAACTCTCTTTGAATGCCTTCTTTTACACACAAAAATTTGAATTCATTCAACACGTAATCACCTCCATTATCTGTAGGCTTTAATCTTATACAAAAATTACCTGCAAACGAATTCTTAAAAACATAAAATATATAATAGCGAGAAACAAAAAACTAATACACAAATATTTTCTCCCTAAATCCCAAAACCAAGACTACCAGATTGATTTTTCATTATATTACTTTCAAAGTTACAAAACATATATATACATTTTGAATCATTCATAAACCCCAATCCTTTAACCCTAGATTAGGGCATAACCATAGTTCCCTTGATCGTATCTACAAAATACCATGGGCAGAAAGCCATCGTGTCCGAAATCATATGTGAAACCAATGCCCAAAACCATAGGTAGGTCTGCCCACCTAATATAGGGTCCAAAAAAAACATTCGGGCACTACCCCAGACCCCATATAGGGGGGATGCCACCCTCTTAAAACCCCTCGACAATGGGGGATGTGCCTCCCCCTGTTGTTTGTTGATAACATGTGTCTTTCAAAACTCCTAATTACCCCACATTAATCATCAACCTGGGCAAGTCCTTTTATTCCAAGAGTGTACACAATATGTGCATGTTATGAATCTAGAGAGTAATGTTTCTTAAAATGAAGTATAAACCTTTGATACAAGAGTAAATGGATGCATTTATAAAACTCAAATTGCAATTATTAAAGGAAATATGACATCTAAGCTTCAAGACTCAATCCTCTGCTGAAATCGTAATCAAATCTCACACAAGAAATTCAATTAACAATAGTATCATCCAAGAGCATAGTAACAATAACCAATCTCTTCTTAGTTGATTCAATATAAATCATACTCAATCTCTACAAAGAAATCCAAATGGAAGTGATATCAGTCTGAGATTTTAATAGCGATAACCAAACTCTTACAGCCGATTAAATCAATATGATTCACTATCTGAATAACTTAATCTACAATAAGCATAAATCGAATCAAGTGACAGTGCTGTAAAATATGTAAATAAAATGTACTACTTCAAAACAGGAAAGTGGTAAATAGCGAATAAGATAAACTCACAACAAATGGGAAAATAAACAAACCAATCAAACTTGTGAGAATAAGAAATATATAACACAAGGAAGCAGTTTAATCCACCAGAGGCTAAGTGCTTAGCCACCAATGAACACTCCTAAGCTACTTTAGAAAATATGAATGAATAGCAACGTCAATTATATATTAATCATTGAACTTAAGTAGCATTACAATACGGTCGTGTTCTCCAACAACACAAGTCTATAAATTAAAATTACAATTTGAAATAATAGAGATCGATCCCCTTTCCTCATACAATCATTTGCTTTTATAGTTAGAAAGAGGTAAAAGATAAATGTGATCCCTCAGGATCTCTCGATCCTGAGGGATTCACAACTGAATACTATCTTCAAACACTCTTCATATTTAGTGTTGATCCTCCTAATTTGTCCTTTGATCTGTCCGCAGCTGATGTGCCCCCATTCATTCTTTGTTGGTTTATGTTGTTCCATCACTAGGGAATAACAATTGTTCCTTTCGTCATTTTTCTGCATAAAGAAGAGTAAAAGATAGTTACGATGGTTAAATCTTAACTGAGAATACTTCATCCCTTTCTTATCATAATCTATCAATATGTTAGCATATTAAGATATGAAAGAGATAAGAAAAGAGGAAAAAGGTGATGGAATCAAGAGTAAATACATACCCATTTCGTAACTCAACATACTCCCCTGCTTACCCTGTTTCATGTCCTCATGAAAAGTAAGTAGTTCTTATGCAATGCAGTTAAAGAGTAGGCTAGAGAGGGAGCATCAAAAATTGGTCTAAAACCATGATGTTGAGTCAGGAGCACAAAGGTGGTCCCTTCCTTACCTTCAGGCAATTCATGATAGCTCGATAACCTTCAAGGGGATACCAAATAATGGGTCTCTGAAACTGAAATCCTAGCCAATAAGGTCCTTCTCTCAAAATAAATTGTTATAGGTGACAAAACGAGCCCCAGCTACTTTAAAATTTCTGTAATTAAATGGTTCCCTATCTTGCACACTACTAGTGGAGACCATCCACCTAAGCTTAGATGCAACCAGAGATCTTTCTTGAATGGAGAGGAAATATGATACTCCTTTCTATACAATCTCCTTATGAATAGGCCCTAAAATTTTAATCACCCTTTCTCGTGTCATTAGACTCTTATGGTTGGAAAACATTTGTAAATGGTGCTTAGGTTCACTTCTTACCCAAATATCCAATCCATGTTCCTGTCTTTGAAGTGCATTATAAGCTTTAAACCATTTGAGTTGGCTAACTGCAAACAAAATAAAAGCTTGGAATTGAACATCTCCTACAAAAGGGTTAGGGTTCTTTTCCACATCGTTCTCTAATACAAAATTGTGCAAGTAAAATTCATAAAGAAGCCTTTGGACCTTTAATCCATGTTGCTCGCAACAATTTATAAAATCTTCAATTATTCTTAATTCAATTGGTTTACTAGCTCCCACGTCTTTAATTTTCAACAACATGTATCGTTCTAACAAAAACAAGGCATAATTGGTGGCGGGAGACTTGCATGCCAGGACATCCATATACAATGAGGAGATGGTGTTTGTTTGACCTATGACTATATTTAGTTTGAGTTTTATCTTCTCTTTTTTTTCTTCTTCCTTTATGCATATGTCGAAAGTCTTGCTTTCTGTTGTATTCATTTCCCGAAGCTGCTTCTGCAGCTCTTGATATTTCTGTCAGGGAACAGTTTCTTGTTCAAGTCGTCCCAACGCGAGCCGAGTTTGTGCCAATTCTTCGTGAAGATTCAGTGTAATGGGGTCATTATGTGTCATGATGTCTTTGGCTTGTATGCTCGTTTCAGTTCTTATGCTAGGAGAAGGGATATCTTCTGTCTGTATTTCTTTATTATGGAGGTCGAAACCTCCATCTGAGTAGCTACGTCTACTAAATCTACATGCTATCCTCTTGAGTGATGACTGTTTGAGTAGATATGGCCTCAGTTTGAGTTCCTGTAGCCCTATCTTCATATAATTTTGTTTGCACGGCCACATTTACTATCTCCGGGGTATTGTTCAGAACCTTTCCCACTGTGATTTATTTTATTTTTCTTTGGAGCCTCTTGATCATCTTGCGAAGCTTCTGGTGTTCTTTTCTTAGCTTCTTCAATTTGGCTCTTTAGTTTTCAGAGGAGTAATTGTTCTGTTGATAGTATCGTTAATAGCTTCTGTCTGTAAAGAGCCTGGTTGTTCATCCTGGCTTTGTTCCAATAAGACCATGTCCCCAGATTGATTATCAGCTTCCCGAGTAATCTCTGTCTCTGCTTCTTCTTCTTGGCCTATGTTTTTTGTGTTTAGACCTTCATGGTTGTTTTCCGCTGGGAACGTGTCACCAGATTGGTTCTCTAATTCCTAAATGGCCTCTATATCTACTTCTACTTCACGGTTTGTATCCTTTGAGGGAGATAGAATTCTGATATAGCAAGAATTCTCAAGAGATTACGTTTCTCATAATCTAAGATTGAGCAGTCCTTCAGGCTGCATGTAGACATTCATGTTGGACAAGACCTGGGCCATCCCTATCTCAAAATTGTGCAACAGATCATCTTGGGAACTCATATTTGGTGTTGGAGGAGATCCTAATTCATTTCTTTGTTTATCTTTAGAATGCCCTGTCCCTTCCTCAGGTTTTGGTTCAGGGTTATCTTATCCTTCTAACTCTAGTTACAAGTATTTTTCATTTACTGGGCTGGATAATTCTATGGGTTGACTAGCGTTGCCTTGAGGATTTTCAGACACTCCCTGTTTTGACTTCAACCTTGTGGGTCATCTGCGTTTGTGAGGTATGCCTCCTGAAATGGAAGTCCTCTTCCTTTTTGGGACAAGGTTAGGTGCTAGCAGGGTTTCACCTCTTTCAAGGGCCAATATTAGATCATCCTAGGTTGATTGTTGTTGGGAAAGGTTATGGCTAACTATTAACCTGATCAAACAATGGTGGCTAACTACTATTTCTGTGTGTTGGGACCATCTCAGCCTCTCAGCAGTGTCATGCAATAATGAATTCAATAGTGTAGGCAAATTAACAAAGCATTTCTGTTTTGAAACTACTAAAAGTTTGAGTTGTCGTGGCCTTACCACGTGTTTATGCTCATCGCATGTAATATAGTTCTGGACAATTCATGCCAATTCTCCCCATGGCTCTCCAAGAGAAGATGGTCGAATGCCTTTGCCCTTCTTGATTAGCTCCTGTCCTTCGTCCCTAAAAGCCTCCACAACGTCATGCAGCTTTAATCGCTTGCTAGCCCACACTAGTCCTTTTGCTAGCAACCCAGACACTTCTGCTATCACGACGTCTATTACAGTGATTTGTCTGCCTCTTACCATGGATTTTCCATTATGTAGATGTCGTAAAAATTCAATGGTGATTTCCTCATTGGGGGGTTGAAATCTTGTAAACTATGTTGTCCATCCTATACGAGCTAGAATTTCCTTCGCTTCATCGGAGACAACTAGTGTTAAAGGTTCTCGGCGCACTGTTCTTCCTCCCATGATGCTTGAATTCTACAAATGATTAGTGTAGTGGGGAAAGGACAAAAATGAATAGAGCCAAGAGATGGAAAAACAAATGGTTGTAATGGCTCTATTAGGTGATATTTTATAAACATAAATATCGTTATTGAGGACTGTTATAATGCCACACACTCTGTGATCATGGGATGTCGTATTGTTCTACAAAATCAAATGAAAAGATGACAACGCATGCACAAGTATATTGGAGGTCCTCGCCCCCTATCGAAATAATAGGTCACCTACGACCATATGAATGAAATAATAACACGCTGGCAATGAAGTACAGGGGTGATGGACTGGGTAATGAAAGTGGCAAGGTACGCATATTAATGAAAGGATCATAAAGGATATTGGAGTCATGAAAACAAGGCGTGTAACAAGAATTATCAATAAGTGATAAGATGTCGTGAGGTGTGTTAGTTTCAATATTTCCAGCCTTCCTCTAGTGATCAAATATGCTCTTACAAAGTGATTGTGAAGTGTCAAGGTCAAATTTTGTCATTTCAGTGAGTCTTCAAGCAAAATTTGGTTACTAGGCATTAGGTCTAGGGTTTGCTCTCACTCTTTTCAAAGTTTCCCAAATGCCAATCTATGTCACTATTCAGCTGAGTCTATCATCATTCATAGGGTTGTCAATCATCTCAGTGTCTAATGAGTCATTTTACACCTTGTTCATGCTTCAGTTGCGCCTAGGTAAGGTCATTTCCCTCTCCTAGGGTTTTGAAGGCAATTTCTCTTGGACGGTCAAATCAT